>JNDT01002286.1:0-86454 GCA_000697055.1 Saksenaea vasiformis B4078 | reverse complement strand
TATAAAGTTTATGTTGAAAAGACTGACGGGTGCAGATAACCCCTCTCGGTATAGCGCACACATTGAACTAGTACGTAATGCATGTGTGCATTTTTGACTAATAAGTAATAAAGAAAATGTTAAAATTAAAATGGTTCTTGGTCGACGAAAAATTTATCTGTAAATGTAAATGCCTTATCAATAAACAGTATAACACTTGATCCCGTTACGAAAATCTAAGCGACAGCAGGGACCAATCTACCTCCCGTCATTAAGCGAGCGTAAAGCTCTTAAGACGTCTTTACCTTGCCGATCCCTGGGAAGGACTGATAGGCGAGGTTGGTGAGCTTTGGCCAGCTGTAGGTGATGGCTGTGAGGCTCCCTTGATTGCCAAAAGCTGTTTGCTTCGGAAAGCTTCATAGTGGATATGAGCCGTTGTCTCAATGAGATCTTGCAGATGTGTCCTTGTCAAGAAGTTACGGAGGTGGACAAACTCGCAATGCGTCTCGTCCTCAACTATTATCTCAATTAGCCCAAAGTCGATATCAGTTTTGACTTGCCATTGATAACACCCCATCGAGTTTTTCTTCCTCGCACGGCTTTTCCACCAATGACAACGTTTCTTTCAGATCCGACAACAGCAAACGGGATTAACTCCTGCAAAATCCAGAACGTAAAAAACACATTGTTAACATAACAAATGACGTCTTACCCTGATGCTTTCATTTAGTGCTCGCTCTTGCTCATCGTCTTCGTCGCTTTCATAGGGATACAAAGTAATGTTGTGGAAAGCAAGCTCTGCCTTAATCTACGTTTGTGATGTCACATCAGTAAGGTAATCCTTATCAGCTGCTATTCATTACATACTCTTTGTCGGAATGCTTCCCTTTCTTCCAGTGTCAAAGAATCCGACTTAGCAATCACTGGAACGATATTGACAACTTCTGACAGTTTTTTCAGGACCACGATATCAATAGGCTTCAATCTGCAATGTCATTAGAAGGAGTGCAGCATGTCAAAAAAATACGCACGAGTGGCCTGAAGGCGTGATGAAGAAAAGGCAGCAATGAATTCTGGTATCTTGGATATATCTTTCTCGCTGAGCAGTGAGCTCCTTACGGAGGTATGCCGAATGAGCGTCTTTGATGTATTTGATAATAGGTTCCCAACTAATGAGAAAAGGGTTAAGGCGAAAATTCTAACCTTCTTACTTCGTTTCTATTAGTTTACCAGTTATCATTGTTCACTTGATCGCCGTAACCAGGTGTGTCCACGATGTTAAGTCTCAATCGCACGCCATTTTCCTCAATCACTAAAAAGCATATATTACATCAATACAAAGAATATCGGTAAATCAACTCACAGTGAGAAACAGTTTCAATTTCTGTAGTCTGACGAGGAGGTTCGTCGGCGTTCCAGCGACCCTTGCTGTCGATCAAATGCGAGGCAAAAATGGTATTGACAAGCGTGGACTTACCGAGACCAGATTGTCCTGCGGCTAGTTAGCACCTGCTAAAATATGTTCACTTTATTTTTTTCAGTTTTTTTACCAACAGCCATCACATTAAATTGAAAGCCTCTCTTCAGCGATTTTTTCTCAATTTGCTGGGTAATGGTGTCGAAACCGACATAACCATTCAGAACAGTCTGATGACTAGATTAGTTATAGTAACAATAGTGGAATACATTACATTGCTGGTCTCAGTGGATTGTTGGGCGCTCGTCATGATGTTGAAAGGAACGACGAGATGATGTTGTAAAAGAAGGGAAAGAGGGGCGAACGTTGCACAAACAGCTTTATGTTGAACATCATTTTTTTTCGGGGGCCCAAAAATGGGTTGGCTACGGACACGACATTTATGTGGGTGATTCTGCACTTGGGCCTGAGTGGTTGCTTGCTCCCTGCTTTTACCTATAGCTTCCTTTTCTCCATTTTTGAATTACTGACCTATTCTTACATGTAAGTACCATGGAGATAATGACAAAGTGCCAAAACTGTCCTCTTTATGAAACCCATCTTCCTGTAAAGGATCGACTGCCAGTTATTCAATACTGGCACAAATCTTTTGAAAACCTTTGCTGTTGCCAGCTTGGAGCGCATTTCAATTCTGTTCAGTCAAGTAGCGGCATTGTAATGGTCACCTGCAGCAAATGTTAACAGTATCGATTACATCGATTTATCTTGTAATGATCCGTGGTACCTTTGGCGCTAGTGCAAAAGCTTGCGTATGAATGCTAATACCTTGTCAAACTAACAAACCGAGTCATGGGAGATTTCCTTACCCACGTGTCACAATCATTCCGTAGACAGTCGCATACTCGGACGTCAGACTAACTAAGAGGTCTCCTTTTATATATATATATATAGATATATTTTATTCAGGTAAACTCTTCCTTGTAGTCATCAAAATGTTGAGGTCATAGATACCATGTGTCGTGTCTCTTTTTCTTCTGGAGCAAACAATAGATATGGTCTCCAGAAAGAGCGCTATCAGTAAGCAGGCAATCCAACAGCCGAGCATAACCCAGTAGAATTTAAGATGGCATTGAAGATGATTTTCCAAAGACTGCAGTAGGTCGACCCAAAGGCTAGCTAAAGAAGACTCGATCTTTTTCTCCAGTTGGAAAGCTGATAGTGTAACAAGGCTTGTTGCATTTATTCGTGTCAAGTTCACGTAACCATGATGTACCTGTGTTGCGTGAAGTGTTAATATTGTGTATACTGCTATTTATCAAACTTAACTATCCAAGTCAATGATTCCTCTACCGATTCGACCTTTGATAGGAAAAGGCAATTGAGGACACCTTCGGCTGGACCTTCTAGAATAGTGTTTTTGAGCATGGTATGGATAAAGTTTTCGACACGGTCGACAAATCCTGTCACCGTTGAATTCAATGCTTCAGCCGTCGACCGCACCGTGGCAAATGCGTGATTGTTAATCTGTCCTTCATAGTTGGCAATCCAGTCATTGAGTCGGGCTGTGTCAATGTGAATTCGGGACGAGACATGATCAGCCAGGTTTTTTGAAGTGGCAAAGCTCCATTCATGTGCCTCCTGGTTAAATTTGATAGGATCCAGCAAGCGTTGGGTATACCAAAGTAAGGACCGAGTAATGAACATTCCGCAGAGAGCCAAGACAAAACAGTAGATGATCATAGGCTGAATCATGAATTCAACAATTGACCGTAGACTGCCCGGTGAGCCAGGAGTAATTCTTGAAGCTGCATTCGCAGTTCCACAAGGTGTTTGATTGATTGCACGAAACCGCTCTGCCTTTCTGTTATCTTTTGGAAGATTTATACCTGCGTTTGCCAAGCATTCCTGTTGCTTAGCCGATCGATGCCATAAATGAATACGGATGACATTGGAGACGATACAGAGGAAAATGATAATGGCTAGTATCGCAGTCAGTATATACGCTAACTGGGTTATTCGTATCTCAGCACGATTGATAGCGACCCTGATGCCGTCCAGTTCACAAGCTGCGGTAGTTACATTTGCAGAATCCAATGTCGGCTGTGCCATTGGAGGTAGCTCCAAGGTAGCATTAATTTGATGCCGTAAATTAGCGAATGGCTTGCTGATGATGGTGTCGATCGTGCTTTCATTGGTCCAGTTGTGCACGTTTGCTTGTATCTGGGTCAGTGTGTTTGTCCAGTTGCCAAATACCACTAATGCACTTCTGTTGCTAACGTTGCCGTCACCCGCCCACTTCTTTAGCTGGTTCTCAATAGTGTTCGTTCCAGACCAGATGGTTTCAGCCGCTTTCTGGACGGGGCCTGCAACATAGGTCACCACCTTCAAGACAGCGTTGACAGCCAGCATAAGAAAACACTGAACCGATGATTTGTAGACTCTGGAAAGCCATAACGCCACGTTTTCGAGTACAGTGACGACTACTAATAGCTCGCGTCGAATGTTGCTTACGACAGTTTCGCAATTCTCGGTCACATATCCAGCAATGAGGCCAGGTGCTCTTGCCATATCGTCTGCGATATTATCAAGATCGCTGCAGAGAGCATGCAAGCGAGATTCTGCAAGGTGAAATGCTGTTCTGACAGCTGTTCTGAATAAAGACACCGATATCAATACTGCAGCGCCCGCGACGGTTCCCGCATTAAGCCAGCAAGTAGCGTACAAGTATCCAGCACCTATGCGAGAGAGACCAGAAGTAATTGCCATCCGGAATAGAAAAGATTAGATATATCAGCATGACGGAATTGCAATTTTCTTTTAAGTCTACCACATAATCAATCTCTTTGTTATTTGTAAGGATCGTCAATTTTTTTTTTCGCAATACAAACAAAGGGTAAGAATATGAATTGATTGCAAAACAATGAGCTGGTCCTTTTACTTGATCCTTTGAGATGGTGTGTAACTCAAACGGATTAAGTAAGTACTGTGTAATATATTATATTTCCTTCATTGTTTACTGCAATGACGTTTGGTTAGAAAGAGAATATAGGAACGATCACCCCATAGTTCACATGTACCTACATACATGAAAGGACTTCTACGCTCTTCCTGAGGAATGAAATTATATCCCACCATTGTTTACTTTCACCAACAATAAATGTCTCTTGGTTTCAAGATGTGTACATAACCAGCAGTCCAATATTAGGTTGCCTATATTGTAGATACTTAGGAATATCTTCCTGTCAGGTTATTATCATGATGTTAACAGCTTAGTTAATATTTATCTGCCAACATTGGCTGCTTCATCTCGTACGGTGAAGTTTCTGAAAAATATAGCAAAATTGAACGAGCGCAAAAAGATAAATCACTAGTTATCAAACAGAAAAACTAGGGCAAAGGCGATGAGACATATTGCACTTTGATGACAAAGAATAGGAGGGTCCATCTGATCATCTGCAGGAGTATCACTGAAGCACTTTTGTACTTTTCAGTCACAGGTGCACACAATGAGACAATGGCAGTTCTGGCAATCGGTAGTATATTGCATATAAGAACTGTTTGCCATCTTATGTAAGCATGAAACATAAGGCGCAACCAAACGGTCTACATGTTTTGGGGTCAAAAACACCAAGGCAGCGTAAGTTTCTATGTTAAATGAGAGACCTAAAGAGGAATTGTCACGATACATTAAATGAAACTACAGTGTATTACCACTCAAAATCTTTGATTGCATTTGGAACACTAAACTTCAAACAAGCGCGCTAGAAAGGTTTCCCGACTGGACGATCGCTATCTATGTCTTTTAAAAAAGCGGACAATGCTGCTCGACTTGTTATCGCCAACATAGGCGAATACCAATAGCAAGTGCAATGAATCTGTCTCGTGCTACTGTAACAACGACACCAAGTATACTCGAGGCATCTACAGAAGGATACGAGAAATGTATAACTAAACGAAGAAGCGTACAGCATGGTGCATGGTGTGTTCGGTTGTCAAACCTGTGAAGCAATCTTGGCAGCGCGATATCAGGACTAGCAGGAATTTGCACGTCTTGCAACAGTCATTTTCACGTGGGAAGGGTCGATAAACAGTCATTTTCACGTGGGAAGGGTCGATAAACAGTCTTACAACGTTGAATTACATCTCTCTCTGTAATAAAAACAGTAGATCCATACATTATGCTTTTGTATCATGGATCATTTTGGAACACGTTGTATATTCAAAGATTATAATTTATAATCTTAAACTTCAAAAGCGGAGCTGAAACGAAGACATAATGTCCGGCATAATATTGCCCTTGAGAGGCATGATTAGATATTGGGTTACTCTTTCTGGATTACCAGATATATTCTAAATAGTTTAAGACGTCTCCTCTGGGGATGTATTTGTTACATCAATCGCACGAATTCTGCACATACTGCTGGCTTTCTCCTTGATTTCCATAAACCGAAATTTATTGTCATGCCCGCACTGATGAAAGCCAGTCAATCACTATTATACAGCCCCAGGATATTCGTTTACGGATCACCTAGATATCATGGAGCAGGAATACATGCATTTAATGATTTACGAAGAACAATTCAATTATTAACCAAATTGAAAACTAGCCTCCTAATTCAACCACAGCTAACTAAAAGGTCCCGTTATCAAAACCACGAATTTAGAATCACTGCTTGCCATTACAGTATATTGCGTATTTACTTTAGTGTATGGAGCTTCAAGCCATACCAAACAGAGCTCGCTTTAGGTAATCTGACTTATTACGGCTTTTTGCCCTGCTGTGGGCCTAGATTGACCATATTTAAAACATTTGGGTATTTAAAGATGGCTACTAGAGTATCTCAGCCAAGTTTCCCAAATGACTGCTAAAGAACCAAACGGCTAGGATATACCTGCTCGCAATAACTACGTTTTTGAGGTGATTGGTAGTTAGAGCCCATAAGCTAGTTAGACAGAAAAATAGTATGTATGAAAATAGCGAAAATATAAAACAAACGTCTGTGGATTGTGAAGTCTTTTGACAACCAGACAACAATAAGCTAAATCAAATACTGCTGAGTTTACAATGTGTGATAGTCTCAAATCACGGACCCCTTTCTCACCATATCTGCAACATAAAAAGCCAAGAGTGCAGGAAGCTATACATACTAGGAAAAAAAAGATAGAGACGGAAACTTTAGGGTGCACATTTCTTTTGCTTTTGTGCATGGACCATGTAACTCCTTACCCCAGGGGAGTAATTATTTTGCTATTTGCTTCTAAGGTCATGGGAATTGAGGGGACTAGGGAGTGTCATGATCGAGATTGAAGCATCTGATGCGAGAAGACAGAAAGGAGGTCAAATGATCATGTGTTTGTATGGGCAAGCACTATAGAGAGCTGCAGCTAATTTCATGAAATTTGACTGGTCACGAAAGCCTGAGTTCGATCCTCGTTTACTGAGCACTGTTGCAAGTCAGGATTTCTCGTAATAGTATATACCTACTGTTCGCTTAGACTAATATGCTTTCTTATTATTATTATTATGATTACATTTTATTGGCAATGGCCGTTTACAATCGAATCCGTCCCCGCATAAACTTTCTTGGATCTTCTGCATTGAAGATTTTAATGCTGATCTCTCCACTGCTAGGGATGTATGAAAGGGATGGTCCCCGGAATTTCTTAATCCAGATAACCCGCATGATATCATAGCCCTTTTCTCTATGAATTGCCATTGTAAATTTAGATTGTTTGGCAATAAAATGCTTAGTAGATTTGTAAAACTCCATAGAATTTATGCCCTAATTTCTCTGTAGATTCTAATAGACCAATTCACGATAAAACGTCATTTTTAGGTGTGTTGAGACATGTCAAACGTGTGAATAATACAAGTCCACAGATAGTACCGCCTTTTTTGTTTATATTATACACTAAGGACGATCATTGATATAGGATTAGACTAACCACAATTGTAAGCGGCACAGATCCTTGTCAATAAACAATACCATGCACAGAAATTTTTTCCCCTTAAAAAGAAAAACGCGGTACACATTCACGAGCTTATCACATTGATATAATATTGACGAATGTGTAATTTTTATTTTTTTTTCTTTCTCTCTACACAATTGACATACTAATGCGGGAAAAAAATGATGCAACAAAATAAAATGGGTGGGTGCCATAAGAGAAAATAAAATGAATTCATATGGATAAATAAAGGAAGATAAATAATTACCAAGTATAAAAGAAAAAAAATCGTAGAAAAAATAGAAACTCTTGATCAGGATGAAAAAAAAAGACAAAGAAAAGAAAATAAGAGGTAGTCATTTGGAAATTGCATTGTTTTAGAGTTAAGGATATGAACTAAAGGAAAGCGTGAATAAGTGTCGTTTTTTGTGTGTTATGAAGAATATATAAGGTTTCGTAAGAATAAACACTGCAGACTAAATATTGCATATTGTACGGTTGCGTATTCATCAGAAGGAGGGATGATAATGGATTATGTGGAGAAGAACGCAATACCGCTATCTCGTCGTGTTCCAGGTTCGCTAAATGGTGACAATGGTTTTTCCGAGTAAAAAGAAGGTCGTGGAAGAAGTAGTGGAGGAGGAGAATGAGACCAGACAGTGCTAGAAGGTGAAGGTGGTAGCGGATGTTGCTGGTCGTTCATAGTGGGACTGACGCATAGAGGTGGCGTTTGTGGCTGGTATGCATTCCAAGAAGGTGGAAAACACTTGGGACACGAGGGATGGACAAGTTGTTGATGTTGCTTTTGCATGTACATTATACGTCGCTCTTCCATAAACGGTCTCCATTGAATTTGTGGTCTTTTACCGTTGGTTGAATGATCACATTTCATATGCTTTGTCAACATTGTCTTGCGTACAAAGCTTTTGCTGCAACCTTCTGAAGGGCATTTGTAGGGTCTTTTACCGGTATGTGTACGTCTAATTGATTAGTCAGTAAAATAAATTAACGAAATGCATCATGATTTATTACCTATGACGCGCCAATGAACTGCTATCGCTGAAGCTCTTGTTACAGTCTGGGTACTCGCATAAGTGAGGTCGTTCTCCAGAGTGCGTTCGCATATGAACAGTCAACGCTGATCGCTGAATAAAGCTCTTGCCACAGCCAATTTCGCGGCACTTGAAAGGACGCTCGTTCGTATGAATTCGAGAATGACGAACAAGATCTGAGCGTCGACCTGCAAGAGTTGGAAAAATCGAATTAATGCCCGACACGCAGGAAGTAAACAAACAATCCCTTTTACGTACCAAATGTCTTTTTACATCCAGTAAACGTGCATTCGAAAGGGCGTTCTTCGGTGGCAAAATACTCTTGATGAACAATTTCTGAGATTTCCATGTTGTTACGACACTTTACAAAACTAAATCGCGTACATTTATATAGCAAAACAACACGGAGATCATTTAGACAGGTGGTAGAGGGCTTGTGCGTTTCTCCTATCGCTTCTCCTGGATCAAAAAAAGAAAAAAGAAAAAAGAAGAACTGCTCGTGTTTAAGGTGACATGTGCAGACGCGCGCGTATGCGTATGCGTACCTACGAACGTGGGCGTGTATATATGTGTGCCAATATGTACTATGTGGATGATGCGAATAAATGAACTATAGGCTATCTCCATGTATGAGCTTTTTTATGAATTATCTGTACGTATGTATGTATGTATGAGTGCTAGCGTGAATGAGATATAAAGAGCGAGGATAAGTGCAAAAGTGCGTGTGTGCTTAAGTGGCCAAACTCCTTATGCAATAATCGTCCTTGTGCGTGTTAAAAGACTATCGCCATAGGAGAGTGACGCGATAAAGAAAGATTGTGTCTCCCCCTACATTTCGTCGATGCTCTTCAAAGGAGAAGAACAATGATGTTGCTTCAAAACGAAAAGTCTGTGAATCGATTCGAACATACAACAGCATAATCATTTTCATCCCTTGACCGTTTTTTCCTTTCTTCTCCATTAAGTTTCATCCTCTCCTTTCTTCTCCTTATATTAAATGACCTGACAGATCGCAAAGCGCATGGGCCAAGTGCATGTGACACTTAAATTGCTGCATGTCAACCTCCTCGCTTTGACAAATGTCGTCGTTGACCATGTATGAAGGTCGATCGATGCCTATCCCTTTAGGAAGCACGGTGATTTTCACCTCTACCGTAGGTGTCAAATATTTCTTTTTCGTTCATAGACTCCCTCCTCCTCTCGTTAACACAGTTGGTCAATACTTTATTGCTTTCTTGTCTCCTTTGGTTTCATGAATTCCAGAAGAGGAAGTAATGAAAGGTACCCTGTCATTGTCATGTAAACCATTCATGAAACGCTATTGATCCAATTGCCTCGGGAAAAGGAGTCCTTTCCTCTCTCTCTCTCTCTTTTTTTTTCTTTTTCCTGTTCCTTCCCTTCTCCTTCTCCTTCCTTGCCACCTGCAGGATAATAAGAATCCAAAAACATGGATCTATCATCTACTCCCAGCAGCTAAAAGGGAAAAAAGGCAAATAAACAATTAAGAAATAGAACACGTCTGTTCGTTGTCTACCCAGAGGAGTTTGAATAAAGAGTTCCCACAGACCAAACCACGCAGAACGAAGATCTAGAAAGCAAGGCAGAGGCAGTAGCACACAATGGAACTGTCATATAGATAATCATGAATGTTCGCGTGCCTTTACGTGTGCGTGCGTGCTAATAGACATAATTGGGGCGTGTGCGTACATGCGTGTGTGTTTCTTCTGCAAGGGATTGGTTATTTGATCAAATCATATTTTTCATATAATACAAATCCCTAAATCATTTCTAATGTTTTTTTCCTTTCCTTTTTGTTTTCTTTTTCCTTGTTATCCGTTTTTTCTTCGTTACATTGGACGCTTGGTTGATTTGCTCCATCTCGGCCACAAACCTTGTATCCTTAAATTTCATGTCTTTCAATTTTTTTCTAAACTTACCATCTTATAGTCAGGAATAAACATACTGACATTAGCAAGAGCGCAATGACATGGCCATTGAATCCCGTGATCACGACCATGGCCGCGAGCGTTACAAAAAGAGCATAAAACGCGTAAAACATGAGCTGAATCACGCCCTTAGGTGTGTAGCCGGGCGTCATAATGGATTGTATAACATCGGACATGAGACCTTCGGACTCTTGTGGTTGTTGCATTGGGCTTGTCGAGATGTTGTCATCATATACTGAAGCCATGGAAGGACGTTGAAACAGAAGGGACGGGAGTCGGATTATGAATTTGTTTCAGTGTAAACCGCGAAGTCATATTTCCGCGATGGATCACTGTGAATGCAATCCGTGGTTCTATGCCACACTGATCAACTGAAGCTTGTGGCCTACTCCCTGTTCGACAAACACTGATGTGGTAGTTTTCGTATACTGCTTATTGGAATGAAATATCCGATTATCAGTACATAAATTGGCGACAAAATAATAATCTTCTTGCATCCCCAGATGAACGCAAAATTTATTCGAGCAACATTCACGGTCAGTAAATGGAAGATACTTGATGTCAACTCAACCCCGAAGGGCATAACCAGCCAATGATGGCAGCCTGCTCCGCATCGGACGCGGTGGGAGCGGCAAGGGAGATTGTACTGGCGCTTGCGTCAGTTTGCTCCTTAACGCCGTGCAGAGGGCTTGAAATGACGCGGCGTCTGGCGAGGTCCCGTCATGAAAGTTGAGTGTGGTTGCGTGTGACAACATCTACTTACCTGGCGGTGAACAAGGGGCTACACCACAGCCGAGACGGTTGGGGACAGAGGTCATGCAGGCTAAAGAATAGACATGAAAACATGAGTGATTCTGTACGTACATAAATTAACGTCCTTACCGCGGATGTCTTTTGGAAAGACAGAGCCAAGGAAGTTAAACACGGTTTATGCGCGCATTTAAATACGGATCATCCTGTTCTTATCTCGAGGCATTTTACTGCTTTCGACAGGATTCCGAGATACCATCACTGAAGTACTTCAATGCAAAAATGTTTTTGATTCAACGGAACGTTTTCCTTATCTCGAGACATCTTATGCCTTTCAAAAGGATACTGTAACTAATCACTGAAGCGACTTAATGCAAAACGGCGTTCTTGCGTTAGTGAAACCTGCTCTTATCGTGAGACGTTTTTGCTGCTTCCGATAGGATATTAAAAGACCATCGTCAACGTACTTCAAACTAGGTTGTGGCAGCATCTTTCGTAATTGGCATGTCCTCACATCTATCGCTGTAAACTGTATACATTCTTGTCTAGTTCACATAATTCAAAAGCGGCAGAAATAGAATAGTTTCTATAATCGCTCCAGTTAGTCAAAATGAAGCGAAATGATTTGTCTTGTTTTCATCTATGCTTATGAGTCTATAGTTACAAAGTCTATATCAATAGTAAAATCTCTATCAAATTCGGAACATGCGACATCAGCAAAGGCTCGATCGATTTCATCTTTCGCAAGTCGGATTGTGGATTGATCCGTGATAAACGCAGTGTGTAGCCAAAGATGACAAACCGGGTATTCCTAGGATAGAGTTCATCAATACGAACACGGTGGATTAGATCAAACCTTTAGTAAGTAGGGGTTTTTACGCGCAAATGATAGTTTAAAATCGCCCTCGATAGATTCCATTCCTGGAGTATATATGACGATGTTTTCGGATGTCCTCGAGATGTTGCACTAAAACCCATTTTTCTTGTTAAATTACTGCATGTCCATATAACTACGTTACATCTTCGCTTGTCTGATCGTATATTCGTCGAGTATCGTGGTAGACAGCGAATGTCAAATAACGTCCTATCACCCTTTGAGCTTAAGAGGAACTTCACCTGGCCGCGATGAATTACCTTTATCTGATTTGTAATAGTATGGAATCGTGTTTATGGATATCCGAATAATCTTTAGCTTAACTTTCTTGAGACCATTTCGAAGCATCAGATCCAAATAACGTACGTAGCGTATTTGACTCGGTATAGTTATTCCCTATATAGCTTAGTGGTTGGTAAAACCCCTGATGATCTACCTTTCCATCTTTGGTTCTCATTGCAGAGTATTTCTGCATGGCTTCATCCGTCGTATTGGCTACACCAATGTAACGTAAAAGAGACGCAATCATTGTGCCCGTGCGCCCCTTGCCAGCTTTACAGTGAACTACGACTACGTTTCCTTGTTTTAGCCATGCTGCAGCATCTTCACAAAATTTGAGCAATAAATCAAAAGGCGGCGGTTGATGATCGTCGAATGGATAGCTGGCTACAGGCGCGTCACCAAATAGACCAGAATTGTACAGCTTTTCTGACCGTCTACAACAACAATGAATGGCAGTGCTTCTAATAAACAAAGCGTGTCAGCTGTCTTTTGTATGACCTACAGGTTAAATATTTTGTAGCGACCACCGTGGCGTTCATCTAGGAACCTAAGCAGATGACAACGTTTAAGCCCAATCTTCACTTCTTTTTTTTTAAGAACCTCTTAACATCGTAAAGAGAATTTCGGTAAATGCCTTCCAGCCCAATGGATGGAGCCGCCATGGCAACAATGTTATCCGTAATGTCTTTGGCATTTTAGAAGAGTAACTTGATCAGCAAGTTGCTTACAGCTAAGATCGAGATTCGTGTCATTGTCAATATATCGACATCGGTTCTCGGATACCAGTGTCCGTATTGAGTTCAACATGAAAGAATTCGAGATAATTTCTCGTGGGAATGAGACAATGTATTATCTCTGTGTTAAGACCGTCAAATGGGAATTCACGAGAGATAACCTGAAAGTTCATAGACTCAACGCCAGCGACACTACATACAATGAATCGCTACTGAGACGCCGTAGTGTGTCCTGCTGTTTATTGAATGACAATTTACACTATTCTAAAGAGATTTTTGCGTTCGTGACGCGATGCAGAGGTCCCCCCCCCTTGCACCCTAGGTTGGTAGAGCCGAGGGGCAGAATTTCCGCTGGCGAGGCTCAGTGGTGGGAGATAATACGCACAGCACAAGACTTCGAAGCAATGCTACATCAGGTGAGCTATTGTGCAAGGTGAGCAACACTGGGTGTGGCAACGTCTGCTTCCTTAAGTGACGGATGTAAAGCACCAGCACCACTAAGGCGGTTTAAGTCCTAGCTCATGCAGGGCCAAACGATACGAATAATTCCCAAACGTAGAGAATTGACATCGTTACCCAAGGTCCAAGACTATAGTACACAGAAAGAGGCTACTTTCCCAGCATAAGATACCTTTAAATATAGTCCTATAGCTTAAAACTGACGTAGAATCATATGAAAAATCCCGTACCATTGTCCGGACTGCTTGGCTTGCACCAGATCGGAATTACACTGATATGTCCAGTGCTACGAGGCGGACTTCCTATGTTCATGCTGAGTGCTGATGGAGGAGTTGATTTTGTCTCAGCCACTTTAGGCCTTATTGTGACATCTGAGACGGCTTCAAAAGTTTGCCACACAGCTAACTCAAAGTTTAATTGAGCACCATCGATCATGTTGCGTACAGTGTAAGCACTTTTTTTTACTACGATAGAAAACATGATTGGTATACTAACAAAACAACAGAAAGCCCAAAAATGCTCGCTCTAAGCGTTTCTTGAAGAATCGAGAGGCAAAAGTAGTCGAAAATCCTAAGAACACTCTCTTCTTGAGAGGATCTACCACAAGTCAGGTTGTCAACGATGCATTGAAGGACTTGGTGAGACAAACAAACTAGCAGCTATTATAATGTATACTAATGATTTGTAGTACGCTCTCAAACGTCCTAATGCTGTGTACTTTGGCAAGAAAAACGAGATCAAACCCTTTGAAGAAGACGAAAAGTTGGAATTTTTTTCACGAAAAAACGACACTTCTCTAATGGTGATTGGAACCCACTTGAAGAAACGGCCGCATAACTTGACTTTCGTACGCATGTTTGACTATCAAATCCTGGAGATGTTTGAGCTTGGTATCGATAAGTCAGTACCGATGAGTGAGATCAAGGTATGTTAGAGAACCGATGATAAGGCATAGACTGCGTTCAGTACTAATATTAGTTCTGCGTATTTTAGGGACCAAAATGTTCATTAGGAATGAAGCCATTGTTGGTCTTCAACGGTGAAGGATTTGGAATGGATGAAACGTTGAAGAACGTCAAAAACTACTTTTTGGATTTCTTTAATGGTGAAGCCGCTGATGCTATCAACGTTAGCGGTATGGAGCACGTTATCAGTATTACAGCAACGCCCGACAATCATATCCTCCTCCGTACCTATATGATCCAGATGAAGAAGAGTGGAACTAAGACACCACGTATTGAAATGGAAGAAATGGGACCTCACTTTGATTTTGTCATTCGACGCACAACCCCGCCTAAGTCCGATCTCTGGAAGGCAGCAGTGAAGGTTCCAAAAGAAATTAAGGTAAGTAGTATCGAGATTCTTATATATTTGAAAGTTTCTTACAGCTTGTGTTTAGCCAAAGAAAGTCAAAAATGTGGACGTGGATGAAATGGGCGATAAGGTGGGCCGTGTCCATGTTGGTAACCAAGAACTGCATAAGATTCAGACCCGAAAGATGAAGGGATTGAAGAAGCGAGCGGCAGAAGAAGAAGAAGAAGATACCTCTTCAAACAAAAAGCAAAAACAAGAGAGTTAATAGACAAACGTAGATATGTAGTGATCCCAAAGCTTTATTCATAAATTTGTTTCTTAGTTGCATTCATCCTCCTCATTACTTGCCCTCTTGTCTTCATTGAACTTCGCATGTAGTGAGAAATTAGATTGTAAACCGGTGACGAGAAGAATGCAGGACGGATAATTGCTTCTATACATACTGATAATGTCTTGGGCCAGAGAAATCATACCTCAACTGCTTTTCAGTCTCGCTAATAATGTATCTTTGAACATCGTTAGCACGATGGAAGATCATTTACAAATCTATTCTTTCCAGGTGCGGGATTTCGTCTTAAGATACCAGAAAGAAACTGCCTCGCAAGAAGTATCGCCTGGAATCATGAGCAATCCTTTCGATTAACGCGATATTATTCTACTGCGCCACAAGTGTCAATGCAAGAGCTACTGTTTTACGATTCCCTCGCAGCCACATACGTTGGCATTCCTATATACTTTTTGAGTCTAGCGGGATAATTACCGTAAGCGAGATGTAATGCACATGACTTACGGAGGAATTGACCGGGCTTATTTATGATATTTGCTCTTTCCTCATAGTTCTTTGGCGTATTTAACGAGCACTAACCCGAGTTTGGCCGGGCGATGTCAATACAAGGGAATGCGGTCCTAATTGGAGACATTGCGCTTGCAGACATCCTATTTGCACGCATTTCATATTATCTCCATTCAGCTGCATCGGCGGCAGAGTTTCTGAACACTAAAAGATGGTATCGGGAGGCGGATTTGGCGGATTTCTAGGAAGTATTGATCTCTTTCTTTGCCTGCTCTCAATGGCCGAGATTACACTGAATTTCTTGATAACAAACATTTTATCCTTTAAATTCAATAAACAGTAATTACAGGGCAATCAAGACTAACATTGGACCTCTTTCTTTTTTAAAGGTCAATGTCGAATAACAAATGTCTGGAACAGGTGAGCCAGACACTCGATAACTAGGAACTTGTTAAAGATAAGATTAAGCACAGACACAACAATAAGAACTAATAGAGGGAATCAAGAATACGAAAATTCGGCAAACAGATCCTTGTAAGGGTCATCGCCTGGTAAAGCATTGCGATCCGTTTCGACCGTTTCTGGGTATTTTTCAAAGTTACTCGTGTCACCAGGATGATGGTAAGGCGGAATAATCGGTGCCTACATGTGCGGAATTAGCCTTTCTCCGCCAGACGCCTTCGCTTCTTTCACATACCCGCACGTTCTTTTCCAGTAAACCTATCCAGTCCACGCCCCGAAACCATTTGTGCCGCTTTACATCTTCAGATCCGCCCTATATAGCGTACTATCAGTATCTGCTCACAGTAGACTAACGGTATCCACTTACCTTCAAATTACCTAATCGCTTGCTTCGATCACCAAGGAGCAGTCTCTTCAGGAGGTCTTTTGCCAGTGGGTCGAAGTGTGCAGGGAATTGCACCTTGCCTGCTAAAATTTTCTCGTATATGCCAAATGAATTATCATCGAAAAACGGCGGGTATCTAAATAAAATATGAGCTACTTTCTTTGGCGTTGATATCTCCACTAACCCCGCCAACATCTCGAAAATGACTACGTAATAATGAGTAAAGTCATGGTTACACGTAAGCTTACTCACGAATGCCAAGCGCCCACCAGTCGACTGCTTTTCCATGGCCTTTACTTTGAATGATCTCCGGTGCAAGATACTCTGGAGTGCCGCACAGTGTCCACGTGCTGCGATCCCGAAATTCAACAAAGATCCAAACAAACAGACATGTCTTACCGATCAACCACTTTCTTGGCAAATCCAAAATCAGTAATTTTGATATGACCTTGATGATCAATAAGCAAGTTCTCAGGTTTCAGATCGCGGTAGATGATATCTTTAGAGTGTAGATATTCAATTGCTAAGACAATTTCGGATGCATAGAATCTTGTCATATCGTTCGTAAAACGGCCTGCTCGACGTAAGTGTGAAAAAAGTTCGCCACCGACAACGTATTCTAGCAACATGTACAGATTCACATCATCCTGGAAAGTACAAAACCTTTGTAACTATTAGATACATCATGCCAACCCATAAATAGTTTGCATACAAATCAACAACAAACGGAAACCGAACAGAAGCTAAAATTTGCTTCTCGGACAGAAGATGTTCCACTTGTTTAAGTCTGACAACTTCTGACTTCTTCAAGACTTTCATCGCATAAAACTTGTCTGTTGACTTGAATTTTGTTAGATACACTCGACCAAATGTTCCCGTGCCTAGAAGAAAACAAATAAGACCACGAATCTCTTTTTTTTTTTTTTGGTCATCTCATTATACCTAACGTATCCAACAGATCAAAATCTTTCAAACCAAATGACGGTTTGGGAACGTAAACAGGTGGACGAGTGTGAAAATATTGCAACCGAGTTGCTTGCCGTTGTTGATAGAGCATCTGGGCAGTGGGAGGAGGGGGAAGACCAGCAAGGGGGTGGTTTGGTGGAAATGGTGCATCCACATGTCTTTTCATCGCGTGAGGTGATGATTGCAATCGTAAGGGATGAGATAGGTCTTGCTGTTGTGGACGAGGATGACTAAGATAGACGCCTGCTGGACTTAAAGGTGATGCGGTTGCCGATTTGTTGGTGAAGCCTTCATAGTGATCGCCAGAGTTATTAAGAACTGATAGAGGATGTTTGTGTTGATCCTCTCTTTCATGAGGCTTTTTCTCTGAGATGGGTTCCATAGTGACAGTCGCGCCGTTGGTCTCTGTAAACATGTTATCATAAGCCAAGTTTTCAATACGCATCGATGACAGGTAATGGCAGATGAAAGGGAGAAAGTGTGAGAAGGTAAGGGGCAAGCAGAAAATAGAAGCACAAAATGTGCTTTCGTGATGAACTTACATGGTAAGTGCAACACTGTAAGGCACCGAGGGGCTATTGAAAAATATAAGATATATAAAAAAGAAGAACCCTCTTGGTTCAACAGATAGGGTAAATACGAAAAGGGCCCCCTTTGGTCGGAAAGAAAAAGGGGCCCGTTTTTTCCGGTGTGTGAACAAAAGCTGGGAGCACGCGCAAAGCTCACAATTGCGGTAACTCGTCGTACAACTTCATCATCTTCTCCTTTTTAGATCCTAACCACCGACGATCCCTGATACGCTGTTTCCATAAACGAAATATTCCATCCAATGAGAACTGTTTTCGCATTTTCTCAAAAGTGCGCTGTTTAGCAGTGCTCGAGAGTTTCTATGTCATAAACTAAGGACATTATCTCGTCTGGTTCGTAGGGTGGGCATACCACAAACGATGTGACCAAAACAAAAATCGAAGACGAGAAACAAACTGATTGTTAGACAAAAATGCAGACTTACCGTAAACATCTAGATCCTCGCTTGCCCGAAAGCAAACAAAGAAACCATATTCATAATGACGCTGCGATTTTCAGGCTGACACAAGCTCGGTCAGGCTTCCAATTCTACGCCATACCGACTTCGTAATATAATCCAATCTTTTTTTTTTCTTTGCCGCAATATACGACAAGTGCTAGACTGCTGCATTATGGTGAGATATATCACAGATAAATTATCCGCCTTCGCTACTTGTCTCGGACCGGCTGCAGATATGCGTGTATACTTTTAGATTGATAGTGAATCGGGAAATGCGGCTTTCATCAATGGTAACAAAGCTGAGTTTTCTCGTGGCTTTCCACGCTTGAACCGATTAAACCGAACTGGTGGATCCGAGCACTGTTCGCTGTATTGTTGAATTAATCGCAAGTGAAGCAATACGTCCTACCTTGCTGGAACGAGGCTTTCTCCTCTTTGATCCAATCGATTATCCTTTCGGGCTAAATAGCGAGTGATTTCGCGTCATGTCGGAATTGATTGATACTTTCCACATGAATCACACACGTCAATGCCGACACGCGAACGCCGAATGCTTCAACAGAGATTCGCGGACAATTAGCTGACCTTTTGGTACCGCCAAGCTTAGGGAATGAACGAGTAATTAATAGCGTCCGAAGCTCTATTTTATGCTAGGAACTGATGAAATTGGAAAGAGTGCAGGTGGGAGCATATTGTGTGATTCGTTCTTTGACATGATTGCCATGCGGCACTCTCCTCGTAACACGACGAAATGTATTTGTGGCCCACTGTTTCAGTCAATGACAAAATATACCGTCCATGAAATGGTTGCTCGGTCGCCACCAGAGTAGCGAACCACGTTCTCATCCGAATTTTCTCCACCTACACCGATCCCTCTCTTTTTTGTGCTCCCTTAACGTTTCTCTTCTCTTTGCTTCTTGGGGCTACGACGTTCTAAAAGTGTGCCGTTCTATTCGTTAAAGAAAATCTTATTTTCAACTGTCTTAGCATAACCTGGCACAAATAACAGTACGTCAGAAGATAAGATACGCAGAAACCTTCAGAGCGCCGTAACAGTTAGGAACACGGGTTTTGACTTTCCATATTTGGTCTTGCGGACACGGTTTTACTGAAAACGTTGTCCATGACATATTTGAATACAAGTATATGTATGTTATAGTTGAATACATATAAATATGTTCATTATGTGCTGAATATTATAGTGGTCATGTTCACCGTGTATTTAAACGTACGTAACCATACTGTCGTCATTCAAACGACTTCCTTAGGGATCATAGGTGTTACACAACGTGGACTATTGTAAAATGCAATTTTCTTATAAGCTATAATTGTATTCCCGTATTACGTATTATAACAACCGTTCTAGCCAGATACTAACGTGAAGCGTCTCAGTAAAACTGAAGTCTAGGGTAGTTTCTAAAGATAATCCTCTGACCTGTGCGACACCTATCGTCCCCCCAAGAAAGCGATAGCACAAAGACCGAACGTCACCAAAAAAAAATTTTCGTCATCATTTTTTAAGCTCCGGTATTACTGGTCAATTTTGCGTGTGCTGCAGATCACGAAGCCTAGCGCGATCGCACAACACCATGGACGATTCTTTGTATGACGAATTCGGCAATTACTTGGGACCTGATCTTGAGGAAGAAGATGAGGATCTCGAGTTAGAAGAAGAAGATCACATGCCACAGCGTTTGGAGCCTTCGGACGAAGAAATGGCAGCGGAAGAACAACCTGCGGATGAGACAGCGCTGATGCACATAGATGGTAGGTAGTGCCATCGACGAAGAGCGCGTGAAATTAAGCAAATCTGTCAGATATTCCGGCAAATCAGATAGTACTCCATGAAGACAAAAAATATTACCCAACAGCTGAAGAGGTATATGGTGCCGACGTGGAAACACTGGTTCAGGAGGAGGACACGCAACCTCTGTCAGAACCTATCATTGCTCCAATCAAAGTGAAGAAGTTCCATGTCAGTGAGAAAGACTTACCTGAAACGCGTTTCAACAAAGAGTATGTAGCCTGCGAGTATTGTTTAGCACGTCTAACGGAGACATGTTTTTCAGGTTTATGATGGACATGATGAATTTCCCAGATCTCGTGCGTAATATTGCCGTTATCGGTCATCTCCACCACGGAAAGACATCATTCATAGACATGCTCGTGTCTGAGACTCACGATGTACCGATCAACGTGGATCAGCCTGTACGTTGCTCCGAAGTGAGATATGTTGTTGTTAATATGGTGATCGTACGTATGTTTAGGAGCGGTATACAGATACACACACTTTGGAAAGAGAACGTGGTGTGAGTATCAAGAGCATGCCCATGACTCTTGTCATGCAGGACATCAACGAGAAGTCATACCTGCTTAATGTGCTTGACACTCCAGGTACGGAAGTTTGTGATGGATTACAAAGTAAATGACGAAACTGGCATGTAGGTCACACCAACTTCATCGACGAAGTTGTTGCAGCTACACGCTTGGCTGATGGTGCTGTTATCATTGTGGATGTCGTTGAAGGAGTAAGTGTCCTGAACATTTGGATATAATTACTGAGATGCTATGTTCGTAAAGGTTATGGTGAACACAGAACAAGTAATCAAGCACTGTATTCGCGAGAAGATTGCCATGACCTTGGTGGTGAACAAAGTCGATCGCTTGATGCTTGAGTTGAAGCTGCCTCCCACGGATGCCTACTTTAAGTTACGCCATACCATAGAAGAGGTGAACTCTGTCATCAGGTAACGAACCTATTAATTTTGCGTACGTTAAGCTCATTCTCGTTTTTCAGAGCCACGCCTGGCGGTGAGAATATCAGACTATCGCCTGAATTGGGCAATGTCTGCTTTGCTTCAACTCAGACAGGCTGGTGTTTCAGTTTGAAGTCGTTTGCTCAATACTATTCCGATGCATATGGTTAGTAGAGATCATAGAGAGAGAAAAATAATACTGATATTGCATGATAGAGGAAGAGTTTAACGCTAATGATTTCGCAAAGAGGCTCTGGGGTGATATTTATTTTAATCCCGCCAAAGGATCTTTCCATCGCAAGGCTCTAGGTTCTGACAGCAAGCGTACATTCGTTCACTTCATTCTTGAACCTTTGTACAAGCTATATTCTCAGGTACCTAGATACACAGCACGCGGTATTATTTACTTACGCTGTATCTGCAGGTTATTGGAGAAGATAGCAAAGAACTGAAGAAAACCCTGCGGTCCTTGGGTATCTATCTGAAGGAGAAAGATTTTGGTTTGAATGTGAAACCTTTGCTTCGTATCGTTCTCTCGCAATTTTTCGGACCTCCCGGTAGCTTTGTTGACATGATCGTCAAACATATTCCATCCCCGGCCGCCAATGCAGCACATAAGATTGAACATATTTACTCAGGCCCACTCGATACTGAAGTAGCACAGGCCATGCGTGAATGTGATCCCGATGGTCCATTGATGATCCACATTACCAAACTCTACAATAACGATGAAGCTACGTCTTTTGACGCGTTTGGAAGAGTCCTCAGTGGAAGTGTTAAATCAGGACAGGTGGTACGTGTGTTGGGTGAAGGATATTCAATCGAAGATGAAGAAGATATGACCATGCAAAAAGTGTCAAATGTGTGGATTTATGAGTCAAGGTCAGTATGCTGCAGGGATGAATATGTCTTTGAGTAAACCATGAATCTAGATATCGTATGGAAGTTGACGGTGTCCCTGCTGGTGGATGGGTATTGCTTGGTGGAGTTGATAGCTCCATTATCAAGACCGCTACGATCACTCAACAAAAGTGGCATGAAGACGCATACATTTTCCGCCCACTTCGTTTCCCAACTGCAGCTACGTTAAAGGTCGCCATCGAACCTGTTAATCCCTCCGAGCTGCCGAAGATGTTGGATGGCTTGCGAAAAATTAATAAGAGCTATCCAATTGTCACAACGAAGGTACGACTTGGCACTATCTATAGATATGATTCTTACATTGCTTAGGTCGAGGAATCAGGAGAGCATATCTTGCTGGGTACAGGCGAATTGTATTTAGATTGCGTGTTACATGACCTACGTCGCATGTATGCCGAAATTGAGCTCAAGGTTGCTGATCCGGTTGTTCGATTCTGCGAGACAGTCGTTGAAACGTCTGCTCTTAAATGCTTCGCGGAGACACCTAACAAAAAGTGAGTTGTCAAAAGGGGGGTTAGAAGGAATGCCTAACCGACTCCTCCAGGAACAAACTGACATTTATCGCCGAGCCCCTTGAAAAGGGTCTAGCGGAGGATATCGAAAATGGCGAAGTCAACATTCGCTGGTCTGCAAAGGATCTAGGAACTTATATGGAAAAGAAGTATAATTGGGATGTTCTCGCAGCGCGATCAATATGGGCATTTGGACCAGATGATATGGGCCCGAATGTTCTTGTCGATGATACACTACCTTCCGAAGTAGACAAAAAGCTGCTATATTCTGTCAAAGACTCTATTCGACAGGGATTCCAATGGGGAACTCGAGAAGGACCATTGTGTGACGAACGTGAGTAAATGCCTAGATATATGAACAGTGCTAATGATATCGCGTAAGCCATCCGAAACGTCAACTTCAAAATTTTGGACGCTGTTTTAGCAAATGAACCGATCTATAGAGGAGGAGGTCAGATTATTCCTACCGCACGCCGCGTGTGCTATTCATCGTTCTTAACTGTAAGTATTCACCCCAGCAAAGTACATGTTTAACCTGTATTTAGGCCACACCTCGGTTAATGGAACCAGTCTACTATGTTGAAATCCAGGCACCAGCAGATTGTGTATCTGCGGTATATGCAGTGTTGCAACGGCGAAGGTAATATCTATGCGAATTCAGGAGACTGCTAAATTATACTCTGCAGAGGCCATGTTACACAGGATATCCCAAAGCCTGGATCGCCCTTGTACACAGTAAAGGCGTACATTCCGGTCATTGATTCCTGTGGTTTTGAGACCGATCTACGAACACACACGCAAGGACAGGCATTCTGTCAACAGATATTTGATCACTGGCAGATTGTACCTGGAGATCCGCTCGATGCAAGCATTGTTTTGAGACCACTTGAACCCAGTCCAGGACAACATCTAGCCAGAGACTTTATGGTGAAGACAAGAAGAAGAAAGGTAAAGTACTTTCAGAAGTAACAAGAAATGCGCTAACAATTTTGAAAAAATAATAATTAGGGTTTGTCGGAGGATGTCAGCATCAACAAGTATTTCGATGATCCTATGCTGTTGGCATTGGCCCAAAGCGATGTTTTGGGAGGCGTATACGGTTCAGAGCAAAAATAAAAGTACCGGGAAAAGTTGGGTGATGGCGCATGTATAGAGTGATTTTCATTACAAATGACAAGAAATACATCATGTCTTCAAGCATTTACTAAATCTGTCCAGAACGGAGTTTTTGCGATAATGCATTTCATATCGTATTACTGATGCTTCTGTAGCATGTGCAGCGTATCAGTTGCGAAGTTAAGTTGTGACACCATATTATATAGCTCTGGCAACCGTCGGAACCCGCTCCACGTGTATACTGAAGACAGAAAGCTAGGTCACGAGGGGGGAAGCCTGTGCAGTCGCATCTACCAATAAGTCAAGCCTAGAAAGTCCCAAACTGCGGGTGAATGTTCATCATGTGTCCAGAGAGTGGCACGAATTCGACAATGCTCTTTTCACAAGCGAAGTTTTCGTTTATTTTTTCTTTGCAGCCTTCGTCAAAACTACGCTAATTAATATTAAAGATGGATTTTGGAGACAGGGGTTCAAATGCAGGGTGAGCTATGAGGAATATAGTTAAAACACGTGTATAAAAGAGAAGACAAGACAAAATAGTGATGTAATGGTTATCCTTTTCGGTGTTGTAAGCGAACTCTTTGAATGTTTAAGACAAGTCCTAGATGGATTCGCTTTAATTGAAGTAAGGAAGGGCATATATGATACGCATATACAAAGTGAAAGAAAGTATGCAACGCCTATTAGTGGAGAAAGGGAGAAGATTGTGTCTCGCAAGGGATTTACATAAAGAGTAGCAAGGACAATCTGAGTACATAAAGAAAACACTAAACCATATGGAAAACTATTCACAATGTGTTGATCTGGCACATTTTCTCCAATGCTTGTTTTTGAAGAACACTTTCCTGGAATCTGAAGCAGCAATGCTAAGCACATAAGTTTATATTGAGGCACGGCTTACCTTCGTAGTTGCTCATTTTCGGTCATCAACTTTTCCAGGTTTGCCATGATTATATCTTGTGTATTTTTAAGATGTTGTATATGCTGCACAGCTATTGTACGGATAAGATACGGACATTACTAGCACGTTTCTAGGACTTACTGCGATGCAAAAGAGCTACTTTACTCATCTTCTTATTTAAGCAAGCGGGTAGCTCGTTTCTTAGATCTTCAAAACCGTCTTTGATCTGAGCTCGTCGTTTTTGTTCCGATTGAATATGAATTTGTCTACGCAGCTCGGAGTTGGAAGGCGTTGTACTAGAGTCATTCGTGAATAAACAACCAGGAAAAAGGGGAAGGAAATCGTCTTCTTACTTGCTCTGCTGGGAATTATCCCATCCATTCAATGTATCCTTTCGTTCTTCCTTTTGTGTATCCTCTTGAATCTCCATTTTCGGGGCAGTGGTCGGAACTGCAACTTTTGTGGGGCTAAAATGTGATGAAGAAGTACAGGGAGAAGAGGAAGAGGACGAAGAGGGGTTACAACGACGTTTTTTCCTATTAGGACCAGTTGATTGCTCATACGTCTCTTTAGAATACTGCAGAAATTCGGGATAAAATGCTTCCGGAAGCGATGAGGCCCTGGCTAACGTTTCGGTCAACGTAGAAGATTGCGTCTGAATTAAAGGCGAAGGCGAAGCATTCGGAGAGGTGGGGGAACATGGTAAGAACTGTCCAAGAAGTGGTGTTGTAGCATTGGTGGTGCTAAGCAAGGCAATAGGCGCAGGAGACGTGCAGCAAGAAGTTAAAGATGATATGGGCGTGTCAGGACTTGCTTGCTGTTGTCGTGAGTTGCTATTAGTGGTGCTGCTGCTGGAGATGGATGACTGTCGTGCATTTGCTACCGTTTCAGGAAGCAGGTGATCCATTGTCGTAATAAGTTGAGGATGTGTGGTCGATGTGGGCGTACATAGCCCCATAGTCGGCACGGAATTACCAGCCGTTGTTGAAACGTAACCAAACGTAGCAGCTGTCAGAAGATAGAGTAAGAACAAAAGGAAGATGCTACAAAAGTAATAACCCTTTACCTTGATACGACATTGGATGCTCCGACAGATCAATCTTTGTGGAGTATTGGGGTATCGTGTAATTATTCATGTACTCTGTAGACAACAGATATTTGCTGTTGTCCGTCATGTTTGATTGGGTGAGATAGGTGTTAAAGCTACTTTAATATACGGAAGGGAAAATTTGACTTTGTGCTAAATTATGACGCCAAGCGGAGAAGTGAGGTATATGTTTTAAGATAAGGAAAGGTTGAACACGCGTGATAAATGTAAAAGATCAGAGAAGGACAGGAGAGAAGAAAAAGGGGGGAGTCTGAACAATCACAGAGAGAGAGACAGAGAGAGACAGAGAGAGACAGAGAGAGACAGAGAGAGAGAGAGAGAGAGAGAGAGAGAGAAACGAATGGACGCGAGAGAGAGAGGGCGATATAGGAGAGAAAGAGAGAAAAGAAAGAGAGAAAAGAGAGAAAAGAGAGAAAAGAGAGAAAAGAGAGAAAAGAGAGAAAAGAGGGAAAAAGAGGGAAAAAGAGAGAAAAGAGGAAAAAGAGAGAGGAAGAAAAGTGAAAGTGAAAGGGAGAAAAAGTGTGAAAGAAAGAAGTAGATGTCTATGAAAGATAGGGATGGAAGGTAGGAGCAGTGCGCGTGAGTTTTTCCTTTGCCATCATTTTTTACAGTGAAATAGACTCTAAGCGATGTACATAAAGTGGGGAGGTTATGTGGCGGTTGTACGGGCAAAATAGAATAAAATCTCCGTATATGTACAATGTACCGCTCCTGCATCCCTCCGTAAACCGTATCAAAGCAATTGCCTGCTATCAGCTTTGATTACACAGAACGCCAGCATATCACTGTCCGTTTGTCACAAGCGTCTTCAGAACAAACAAAGACGTAACGTATACATATTCAATTCAATTCACCCCGATATCCACAAAATTGTTAGCCCAACGATCATGGAGCAATAAGTCTGGTGGCTAAAAAAAAAGTTCCTTGTAAAAAAAAAAGAAAAGAAAAGGGACACCTGCATTATTTGATGGTATGCTAGATCTGGACTTTTATCTTAACGTTGTCTTTCCCTTGGACCCTGTGAAATCCTGAGTCCCTTATTATCCTTTCCTCCACTTGGAATCATTTGTTGTTTCCTCTTGGCATAACGACCTGCTTAATAAGTACCTCAAATAGTTGCTTAGCCAGCTTTCACAAACTAACCTGCGCGCCACAGCAGGTAACTTTCTGCACAGTTTATAGAACCCGGAACAGAAAGTAATGCGTGGCCTAAGAAGCTGCTTACAAGCACACAGATATACTTATAACGCACGTTCATGCTACATTTTCATACCATATCCACTCTCACAATGATCGGCGCAAAATTTACGCAGGACAAAAATTTCGACCCTTACATAACTATTTTGCTCTGGTACAAGATTCTCTTCATTTCTTAAATAATAAATATAGTAAAACAATCTTGTAAATATATCCCACCTTCTACTGTGCAGGGAAAGCAATAACAACACAAAAATGTCTTTGCATCATCCCAAAATGGAATCGCCTCACATACTGGCAAAGCAAAATGGTCTAATTTTTGCCGCGTTAGATCCGTCGCGTACTTTGCTCTACGATTATCGTGAACAACTTCGCTCTGGTCACCTTCCTTTCGTAAAAGAAAAACCTGCCTTCTACTGCTGACGTTTTCTTATTAGCGTACCTCCTTCTGAATACAATGCATATTATCTATTCAATTTTGTTTGTAAATATAGACATCATCAACAGAAATCAATTCCAAGTGCTTATGCTATTTATTTGAAAGCATGGTGTTTGATTTAACATCTCACCACAGACACTCGCTAAATGCTGATCAATGAATCAGATATTGATCTGCAAATATCTTTCGGATGACGAAGTATATATGAGCGCCTTGTCAGAAGGAGATATGCATCCAGAAAAAAAAGTCGCGTATGCAATATATGTGAGGTTTTTGAAATAGTAATAACAACATCTATTTAAAGTACAAACAATTTATTTCATATTTGACGCCATAATATAACTGCTACTGTCAAAAAAGAAAGTTTAACAGCTTGGGCGTAATGTATCGAGAGTAAAAATTATCCATCATAAATAGCACATCTCTTTGCGCTTGCTCAGTATTCGATAAGGGATCCCATTATCGCAGCACACATTCGCTATTATCAATGTAGGTCATCTATTTACAAGCATGAACTTGCTTATAGGAAGCACCGAAATAGAAGAAGCCCCTCCCAAGAACATATCCATGAGTTTCAATTGATTCATCCTGAACAATTTTTATCCGTCTCCATTTAACTAAATAGCTTAATTTGCGGTTGAACATTGCATTCTCCTGGGGAAAAAGGGCCTTTCCTGCAAAAATATGCCATTAAACAGGTATCTATAGTACATATAATTAGTCATTATTCAGCTGAAGTACATCGTCTCAATAGCACAACACCGCCGATAAGTACTACTGTCTTTTACAAGTTTCAGGAACTCATGCGGTTGTGGTATCACTGCAGGGAAAATATACTTGTAGTTTTTAGTTGAATGGTCGCTAAAATATTACCAGCTGTAAGGCAAGAAATACCTTCTTTGGGATAATGATGTTACTGCTTAGTAGTTCACTCTCAAACATACGGTCAATAAATGGCGCGTAATAATTTCTATGAAATTCAACAATGCATGATGCCACTACTGATATTCTGACCAATAACTCAGAAAATATACTAGGCGACTGTTACGTTTGCTTAAGTAGGTTTAGAGAATTTGCAGGCTGATTTAAAAGAAGTCTCCTAAATAACCCTTACTCCTGACATAACGCGACAGCTTAAGTAGATAAGAAAAGGCATTGAGTGTCTATAACTAACTTCGGAACATTAGCACTTCACAGGTAACCACCGTAAGCATGCCCTGAAAAAGGAAATAAAGACCCACGGAAAAAATAAAAATAAAAATAAAAAATAGATGATTTGCAGGCGTAGTCGATAAGATCAAGGACTTTTTTCCTGTGGAGCAGTCTCACATAACTTTCATTGATTTAACCTATCTTCTCATGCTTTTCTGCGGCTAAAAATTGATAGCCACGACGGTGTTTCGTTCGCTTTTTACGCCAAACTGAACATATTAATACTTACGTTAGAGTTATTAGGGTGCTATGTTCACCGTGGAAGCGTTGTGTCCTGATTCCCCTGTAACACGTTAGCTTTAGAATGTATGTTCAGCATTACTCCGTCAGCTCAGTTAATTAGAGGTTAATTTTATACCACAGATCTTCGTCCTTCCCATAAAATAGACTATCTTAACCAAGTCTCACGTACATTATCGTCTGATTCTCATCATCCACTCAATCGACGCTTCTGCAGATGGCCCTCACGCCCTCAAAAATCATTTGTTTTACAGACAAACCTAACAAAGTTTATGTATCGTAAATATAAAAGTAGAGGGAGCAAGGATCGTGAGGAACAAGACATACCTCTGGTGGATTGTTGATGGCAGCGGTGGCAGTGGAAGATCCCAAGCATCGCTGACAAAAGTTACGTGCATTTGTGAAACATCACAAGCAGCACAATCTGAAAACTGTAAACAGTGTATGATTCGTCGATGGAAACGAAATAAATCTCCCGAAGTCACCAACACGTTTTCAAGTCTTCTACTGGTATCATCGAGTGCGTCAAAAAGTGTAAAGTAGCCTAGGAACCGTAAAGTTGCTTGCCATACGCGGACATATGTGCACAGTTGCTTGCTCAGTGAAAAAACCAAGAAAGTCTGAGAGTCCATCGATAAAATCCCGTACATGCAATATGACTAGCTCCCTCCAAATGCAGAAAGAACCAGACATTAATTTTTTGCAATACAATACCTAGCTCTCAGCCGTTACCTTTGTCTGATAAGTTTATCCCTTTGATACACATGTTGGTGCAACAGACTGTTAATTTCACAAAGGAGGTGTACTTGTTCACCTGAAACTATCAAACAACACCTCGCACGATACTTGATCCTGTGTGATGTATCCAGGTTTTCCTTTAACATGGGGGACCTTATTAGTCAGATCCATAGATGGAAATGTCGTAACAGTTTGCAACGCATTTGAGGACATAAGATCATCATCAAACGCTCTATAGACCTTCTTCGGTCTGACGTAGCAAGATACCCACAAGCAATTTCACCTACTTCTCTGTCAGTTGACATGCTATGCAATGTTATAGATTTGTTGGGAAGGATCAGGATTTGACGGTCATCCTTTTCCTCTGGTGCGTCCACACCATTTTTATTTGAGTTGCTCATGTCCTTGGGACTTCATCCATAAATAATATCTGATATGTTTATACATCTAAATAGGGATAGGCGGATACCGTTTATTGAACAAGTTTTTACGCTAATCTATATAAATTTTGCGCCCATGAGGAGCCACTTTTACGCTAAGAAAAGAATCAAATATGCGTTCGTTAATACATAAATTGGCAACAAATTCAATACACTGCTTACATCACCGCGGCCCCTCGATGGACGCGAAATTTATATAGACAGCATAAAAATTTGCTCATGGTTAGTAAATGGAATAATATTTGGATGTTATTTTACTTAATCCCCGAAGGGTATTTCCACAATTTGATGGAGGCCGCACCCCGCACCGTGATGGGTGGGGGTGGGAGAAGGAAGCATATCGGCACGAAGTGTGACCAATTGTAACGCACTGCAGAGGACTTGAAGCGATATAACGTCCAGCGATCTATTGTACAAGATGAGTGACGCTGAGTGCGACAACATTCATTTTACTTAAGTGATAGATCATAAACGCACTACAGCCAAGACGGTTCGGGACAGAGGTCATACAGGCTAAACAATCCATCAAAAGGCATGAATGATTCTGGATGCATGTCCCATTAAAAGTACATACCGGGAATGTAAAATGAACAGAGCCAAAGAAAAAAAGAGAATTCATGCGTCCCTTCAAATACGGTCACTTTACGCGTTCCGATTGGTGCGTTGGGGAACCTATTACAATGGACGAGCGCAATACACTTTTGATTTAGAAGTAAAGGTATCCGCTTTTTGCGCAAAGACCTACTGCTCATTACCGAAGAATTGAGGTGGTGTCAACGCAAAGCAATGTTGGATGACGCAAATGTGTATTCAAAATCCAGTATTTCGAACTCTTGTAGGTACAAACTCTTCCCAAATCTGAAGATAACAAATAAACATGCAAGATCTGAATAAGCCCGATGTCCTAATAAAGCAACTGATCGGGGGCAAACCCATTCCTAAAAAGGATGCAACTCTTCATTGCAGAAAATATACTTTTGCAAAGGATGGCGTGTGACATGCAGACATGCAGTTCTTGGGCGTTCCAAATATGTCAAGCTTTGTGAAACAAAATCTTCAAGGTATAAATTTGATTTCTGACAAAATGCGCTATTAATTCTTACTGGCAAGATACGTATGAAGAAGCAAAACAGGCCGATCATGTAAAACGACAGAGGTAAACTACGTTGACAGATACTCTTCTTCCATGACATATGTTTAATGAGAGGCAACGAAATTTACTACTGTGGTCGTGACTTTTTTTATGGCTGGAGCTAACCTCCACTGTGGTGGTGATGATGTACCACAAATACCATTCACAGCACTGGAAAATATAAATTGCTGTACTTTATTTCATATCATTCCATCCTATACGCCATATAGTAGAAATAGCAAATTTGCCAAGCACAAGGTCTTCGACCGGTACGCAGAATGAGAATCAACGATCCACCCATTGCAACGATACCTCTGCCAAATATGTTGAAATTGTCAGCTATCTACCATTCCGCGAGGCGTGGAATCAAACAAATTGCTTTCAGGGGGAACATGCAGTCATTTATTTGTCATCATCCTTTACTCGACATAGATGCTTTCCATACCAAACTAAAAGTAAATAGACATTGAAACTAAATTACGCGCATTTTCTGGTACCAAAGGCAATGCGTCTTCTGGTTGCTACAGGTCTACAATAACTAAATTGCAATTCTTTTGACTAACCAGTAGTTATGTCCAACGATGATCCAAATCTCTCTTATTCGTTTAGGTCCTATGGGAATAATAGCCTCATTGTAGTTGTCTTCAAAAGAATGTTGATGCTTGTTTCGGCTGGCAGAAATCGATATACGATGATGCGCTGGCTAACCTCCAAGAAATACTGGATTTGGAATTAATGTTTCGTCAGATAAATATTATGAGATGTTCAACCCGAAGTGTATTTTGCGCTGGAAAGTGATGCGTCTTTGCTATGAGAAGTGGTTTATTTTGCGTTAATCCAAGGGATAGTTCGCACTAAGTAACCCCTTTTTGCATTGGGGTGCTTCCGTGATGGTCTTTCGGTATCTTTTTGGAAAGCAGTAAGATGTCTCAAGATAAGTAAATGTCTCATTGAAACAAGAAATTGCTTTTGCATTGAGGTACTTCAATGGTGGATTCCCAACATCCATCGGAAAGCTGTAAAAATGTTTCAAGATAAGCACGGGCTCCACCCAGAATAACTCATACTTAAAGGAACACTTGGATTACTTTTCTTTTTCGTTGGCTATGTTCATCTTTAAGATCCCAGGTAAGGATGTCAATTTATATACATACACAACTATTCATCTATCGTTTAGACTGCATGGCCTTTGTCCCGAGCCGTCCCGACTGTGGTGTAGCTCACTGTACACCACGAGGTAAGCAAGTATTATCGCACGCTGCCTTATCCAACTTCCACAACAGGATCTCTCCGGACGTTTGCATCGCTTCAATTCCTCTGCACGGCGTACACATTTATCGCTGACCCTCGTCGCCAAAAACTTCTCCCATGCTGGCCCCACCGGACTCAGATGCAGGCTTGACCCAGGCCTGTAGGCATGATTGCCTTCGACGTAAGTGAAAGGACATCAAAACATCTTCCATTTACTAACCGCGAACAATCTTTTATGCTGCTCCAATAAATTATGCGTCCATCTGGGGACCAGGTTGATGTAAGTACAATATTATTTCGTCGCCAATTCGTGAACTAATGACCGCATATCCAATTATTTCCTTAGCGCAAACTCGGTTCTTCATGGACGCATAGTTTATTTAGAGTAGCGTAGAAAGTTGTTCAATAAACAGTAAACCCTTACCATGCATTGCATTGTTGATTAATGCGCAAACTAAGGCAGTTTTAAGCTGCTGCATTCGGGGACGATACTAAAGAGGACAGGTTATTTTGGGAATTCCAAGTGACAAGTCAAACAGAGTTTCTATTCTCAGACGTAAAGAACTCTTATGGATAACGTTACACACCTGTTGCTTCAAATGTTCTTTAATGATAGGCTGTATTTCCCTGCAAGAATAGCTGTCATTGGAAGTTCATAGAAGGATATATAATAGGTTCAACTTTGATCGAATTATGAACTAAATACTAAAGATCTCACATCCCATTAATTTGCGCATTCCGAATAAGTGAGATGTCAGTTAGTGATTGTGTGGAGACCGTGGAGCTCACCAGTCCAGTTATCTGTATCTTTATTCTATAGTAAGGCGAGGAACTATTGATACTAGGAATTTACCCTATCATAGATAATCGAATTCAGTGGAGCGCTTCCCTTTTACTGGCTAGAATTGTATGTGTGACAACGTATGACTCCCAAGAGTCTGCTTTACAGACACGACATTGTCATTGGGAGAATCTGCCACAATGAACCAGGGCAATACATTTTTGGTTGGTGCGAAAGATACATTTATCAGCGCAGTATTTATTCGACATCAACGTACACCTTCTAGCCGACAGCTTTTCAGAATCCATGAATTCGGTACAGGAGTGTGAAACAGCAGCAGCGAAAATGACACTCCACCCCAGCTGTCACGATTTGTGACAGTAAAATGTCAACAAACAAATCCGCTCCCAAATTAAGGCGTCGACAAGAAACCCGTTCTACGAAGCCATGGCCTCCCTTAGTATGTCATTTAGTTCCGTTATAATCCGTAGAAATGTCCATGTGTGGCCCGAAAATGGGTTTTTGTTTTAGACAAATGACTAAGTTAATCGTGGTTTGTATAGCGACGGTGTTTAAGGCACTGCAGCCATTCAAGCAGCCCTTGGGATTTCGTGCATTGCAGTCGTTTAGGTGCGTAAAATATCCTAAATGAGTAAAGATAAAGACCAATGCAGAATTGCCTCTAACAAGTTTTTTCTTGTCATGACAGATTCTCCACTGCAGCACCGCGGTTGGACGCAAACAACCCCCTAACCAACCGTCCTGAAGTTGCTGCATCATCGTTGTTTGATAATGTTCAAGTTGAGGCCAAAGACGTCCTAGAGTCTGGTGAAAAGATGGTGGAGAAGGAAGTAAGTCAAATACAGCTATGTATAACCAGGATTATTTACGTAGATTTATCGCTCTGCAGTACCATTGGTCATCGGGCAACTTTCGAGGAAGCACTCGCAAACTCAACATGATTGCTCGCCAAATCCGAAATCTTCCAGTTGAAGAAGCTATAAAACAGTTGGAGTTCTCTCCCAAACGTGCTGCCAGGAAGATTATGCACAACTTAGCGTTTGCGAAGAAACATGCACATGAACAGAAATCCATGGATAAGATGGTTGTTGGTATGTCTTAACAGGATGCTTCATTTGTTGAGAGGTTATACTCATGCATGTAATAATGTGATCAGCTCAAGCATGGGTGGGCAAAGGTCTCAGTCGCAAGCGCGCCAAGTTCCACGGTCGTGGCCAGTTTGGCGTTATGCATCAGAAACAAGCACACGTGAAATTTATCTTGAAGGAGGCTAGTGAAGTTGAATCATCAAGGGAAAGCAAGAGAAACATCCGTGGATGGAAAGATACGAAGAAGGTCTGGACTCCACTGGTGGAAAACAAGCCTATCTATAACGCAAAGTCATTCTACAATTGGTAATTTACATAAATCTATCGTCTGTGCTCTCTTTCTTTCTTTCTTTCTTTTTTTTTTGATTTGCGATGATGAGCATCTATTTTTCTCGGGGATTTCTGTTTGACATACCGCAAGTCTATTATGAGGAGGGGCTATGGGGCTATGTCACTTATTTTCTTAATTGACACTACAAAGGGCGGTTTCTGCAATATCTCCGTTTTCTTAGCCTTGTGCTGCATGCATGGAAACATCGAAGTCTTTTGACGCATTCAGCATATTTAGTAGGCGTGTTATGCTCACTTTTTTTTTTTGGCAATACAGTCGTAAGAATTCCACACCAGCTTAACATTATCTGCTCTTCCAAATGAATTTTGCGCAGGGGGAGTAGCTCTTTCTACATTGACACATTGATCACCTTTATCAGCCTAGTGCGCAACAAGGCTACTTGGAAATGGAAACGCATGAAGTGGAAGAGATGAAAAGGCTCTTTAACTGTATGATATCAATATGTCCAAGCATGTACCCAAAAGGACGAAGAAGGTTTTAGTAAAGGTGTGATGATCGCTCAGATAGTTTCCTTTTTCATTTTTTCCGTCAGCGATCAGCCATTCATAGCCCCGGTTGGGCCGACCGTTTAGTCATATCGGTATTTATAAGGAACCGACACGCGGCAATCCTCCCAGAAATCATCACCCACTTCTCTTGCAGATAGCAGAGAGACTAAGCTAGCGTGACGATCCATTTAGAGAAAATCACACAAGTACCATCCATAAAGGGAGTCGGACTAGCAACGCGAGCGTCTCCGCGGCGTTGATTAGACTCTTTGTCACAATGCTGATAATATAGTCACCCGCGAGTACAGCCTCCTCTAATTATATCAGGGTCGGGACCACAATGCGAGGTAGCAAAGGCTCTGATATTATTATTGCGCTTATCTGAATGAAAGGTACCTGTTGGGAGAACGATCTCTCGTACATCGAACAATTTATTGGCTGGCTCTGAAAACTCCTGATTGATTGTCCGGACCGAACAGACATGTACAAGCCACGCGCGAAAAATCTAGCCGGCAGTGACTTTGTTATGTTGGCCTGAAAGCGGACCTGCTCTCCCCAGGTCGTTCCTTTTACATAAAAAAAAATGTCCTCTCTCGATGTTAAGGTGGCCGTAGGAGGCGTTGTAGATACCCAGAATAAGCGTGTTTCAGGTTGGTAGAAGCATGACAGTGAGTGATGGAAAGTTCTAAATTCTGCCATAGGTAAATCATGGAAGATCCAAAAGAAACCTACCGTTCGTGCACAAAAAGCCAAATCCCTTCGCCGTACATGGGAACAACGCTCACAAGAACGTCAGAGACTCGAAGCAGTAAAGACTCTTGAGAAACAAATGAAGGACGAAAAACAGGCCGAAAAAGACGTTCGTAGCGCAGCTGACTGAAAAAGAATGCATCCTAACTCTTCATTTACCAATCAATAGAGAAAACGCCAGATCAGTTTGGAACGTAAGAAGATAAAGGAAGAAAAGGAACGCATGGAAATGCTTGCAGCAAAGGTATGAGGATTAATGATGATGGCGACGATAGACTTACCATGACGTGTGAAATAGATGTCTGCGAAGAGATTGCAACGATTGAAGAAGAGAGAAGCGAGAAAGAAAGCAAGAGTCTAAGGGATTTGGATAGATAGCCATGTAATGTTCTTGCATAATCCCTTTTTCTTTTCTGTATCTGTCGTGCTTTATGTTCCTCTTTGTTTCAGTTCAACCTGTGTAAATACATTTAATAGCATCCTCCTTACTCAGTGGAAAACGTATACTGCGACCCATAACCTCTTCGCATAAATGAGAAAATGCAAACAATGTCAATTGTGTAACCTTAGTGATTGAGTCGCACGCCTAACAATGTACTGTCATTTGTGTTTGGAAATACACAAATTAGGGGGAACGGAATACACTTTTCAGGTTCCGTAATACATACTCAAGTAGCATACTATTTATTGGAATACATTTTACGCTACTCTACAATAAAGTTTGCGCCCATAAAGAACCAATCTTGCGCTGAAGAGAAAACAAAACTACGCAGTTAATATACCAATCATGGCAGAAAAACCATACATTACTTACATGAAGTTGATCTCCCATGGGCGTAAAATTTATTAGAGCGGCGTATAACATATCTCATGGTTAGTAAATGGAATGATATATTGATATCTCTTGCTTACCCCGAAGGTATCCCGCCGCTCGTACGGGCGGCCGCACCGCACCAAATCCATGGAGGGTGCAACCGAGGAAGAGAAGAAGAAAAAGGCCCACCCACCCACTGCCGTATGAAAGTTGTTTTGCTTGTTTGTGTCTATAAACTGTAAAATGTCAGGACCCGAGCATACGATCTGTTTAATTTCTTACCACTTTGCTGTATTTTGATTCATGTCCAAGATTACCCCAAGATATCAGGTGTATGCCTTGCGTCCGGTCACAGATACTTGCTGTGGTCGTCGAGGCTGATACCGACTGGTGCCACCATGCGTTCAGTTCGGGACATCCCAAGCATACAGATCGAAACCTATTGTATCTTAATATTAGATGATGCCATGAGAAGCGTAACGTTAAAGTGTTTCCGTGCCACTTTTGCCAGATGCTTCCTTTGGGAGACGCCTGGATATATCGTTTCCGTATTTGACGAAGACATGACGCTTGTTATCGTAAAGACCACCTTCTGGATTCAAGCTCAGATACACGTGTTTCGTACGGTTTACACGATCTTTGCATCGTCTTAAAGGCCGCGTGTTTTCGTTTCTCAGATAGTTTCCCGTATGTTGGATTTGTAAAGAAGACGAATAAAATGTACAAAAAGAAAAAAGGAAAAAGAGGCGCATCCTTTAAATATGCATCACTTTCCGTTATCTGAGACATCCTTTTTGTGTGAGATAAAAGGAACGTATCTTCAACACGTCTTTTGAATGAGACGACGGAATCCTGTTTCTGAGACACCACTTTTATGAGTCAAAAGAATCCGATCACTGATTCATCCTTCGCATGAAATGACAGGACCTTACCACCGACCACGCCTTCTGCCTGAGATAAAAAAAACACCATACCTTTCACACACCTTTTGGCATGACGTAAAAAGATCTGATCACTGATACCAAACAGTATAAAAATAGTGCATTTTTAATGCGTAAAACCGAATAGACGGTTAGCGGCCGTTATAAGGAAATACAAACCTCAATAGTAATAAACACATGACGTGCTTTCAACCGTACGCGATATGACGCCTTCAGTATTATAGTAACTGTTCCCATTTTCAGCAACACACTAATTTAAGGTCGGTGATAAATATATCCTTGGTCGCCATGACATTACACCTTAATGAGAGCATTTTCTAAGGAGGAAGGAAAAAGACCTCTCTAGATATATTTGGATGTCGTCATGACGGCATTGATTGCAAGCAGTTCATGAAAAGATACAAAATCCCTTCATGCACTGTGCACTTGTGTCCCCCCTGTTGAAATATTTAGTTTTTCCTAGTTTGGAAATTATTCGGACCACTGAGAACCTGCCCAGACCGGGGATTCGTCCGCGTGCTAGGTATTCAAAAGACGCCTTCGTATCCTCATCTAGCCACGTAAAAATTCCTACCGGCATTTGACAATCACTACGCAAAGGTTGAACTTGTAATTGTAGATCAATAGGAATAACTACCCTTACATGCTATCAATATGTCATAGAAAAATGTCTTAATACTCAGAATTCAAACCAACTTTTCTAGAGCTGCAAACGAGCTAGGTAAGACAGTTTTTATTCTGTACAAAAGGAAGACTACAATACAGCTAGTTGTCGTCCCCATCCCAGCACTTTCCAGGAAATTTAGGGCCGCAGCACTCGATGAAAGATTTCGTACTCGTCTTGTCAGTGCTTGAAAAGTGACATTGGCCGTCCCAATCGCCTTTAGTCTCGTTACAACAGTAATAGCTATGACCCATCATTTTGCCACCATGACCGCAATAGCAGCTAACGCGATTTTGCTTATTGTCACTGCCAGCAGCAGCAGCAATGCTTACGTAGCAAGCGACCAAAGCAAGAACCAGAGTATGGATTTGGACCATTGCGAGTTGTATGAAGAGAATACCATGAGTACCCCTAGATACCTGTATTTATATCTTTTCTGTTACATATAGGAGCAAGTGAGCGGATCATGTACAACATTTCCCACACTACCTCGCATTCGTACGGAATTTAAAAAAGTCTGACCGCAAACGAAAAGCGGTTTATTAGAGATGGGCAGTCTGTTTTATTTTCAATAGATCCAAACCGGCTTATCAATGTTTCACGCTCCTTTCTTTCTTTCATTGGCACTGTAATAACCTCATCGAACTAAGTAGCGTAAGGGAGAAAAAAGCAACAAGCGGTCAAAATAGGTGAGCTGGGCTGGGCTTTGCCTTGGTGTTACGATTCAGCCGCACAAGCATCTGAAGAAACACCGATATAATTTACTGAAGCTTCAACGAGAAGAAACTATACTTCAAACAACTCCGTATTGGAGTGTCTGCTGAACAAAATACATCTGCCAGTACGCCAGTAAAAGGGAACGCAAACGTGGCGTTACGTTTATACGTCGGCGTTAAAAAGAGCGGTTCCCCTATACCCTTGGTCAACTCGCCAACAACCGCATCCTAGTTTCTTGCATTCCTAGACTACAAAACTAAAATGTAAACTTTCCTGCGTTTCCAGAATCTCGTTTCTGCTGAATACGAGTTCCTTTTTCCAGGACAGCTAAGCTTGATTTCACCACAGGGCACGTCGAAACTGAACAATATTACGTCCACACGCAGTGTGCCAATGATTGCGAGAGGGCTAAATCGGAATAGAAGAACATTAAGAGAGGAGTTTTCGGTGAGAGTCAGATTGATTACTGCAGAAGCTTGTCAGAGAAATTCGAGGTGAACAGTAGTAAAACAGGCCTGTTAAATGATCACCTTACTAAAACATCATTTGGGTTACCGGTCTGCAGAAGTGTTTTGTTGTATACAAGGCAGATGTGCATATGGCAATTGTCTCAAACATAAAAGGCAATTCTAGAAGAATGAGATGGCACTACACATTCTGAATAAATAACTTTGTTCGGTATGGCGGAAAGAAACCACCTTGACAAAGACTATAGCGCTGACGTAAACCTCAGATAAATGCTTGTAAATCATCAAGCATCTCTAGACTTGTGCAGATCTGCAGAAAATTGGTTTATACGAGATAAGCAAGAGCATTTGTACTTCAACAACTGCCATCTGCAATGCGAGAGAGCTCCTTCCTTTGGCATCGCAACTTGCTGTTGTTGCCATTGCAATAAAGCATTCGCATAATGCGTCTCCCCGCCATGCGTATCCAAAACATTCTCTTTGATAATAGGACTAGCTTCTGATACGGAACAGAGTATGAGAAATTACAGCACGCCATTGCGAGTATTGAAGCAACCAAAAATAACTAGCTCCTTAGCGCGAATTCCATATGTGGGAAACGCCAAGTTGCCTTAAAACTGACAAAAAAATTTCAACCGAAAAACTATACAAAGCAGAAAAGCCCGACATCTGCTAGATGCGTTAACTCAATTGAAGATTCACGGATAATTTCGACTTAATGGATAATATGAGGAAGCTTTGGAGAGAAGTACTGACTGTGGATTCCTCGAAGATAACCACCGAATATCGAGTTTCATCCAATATCTCCTCCAGTTTATCGATTAAGAAGTACAGAAACGTTGAAGCACAGTACAACAACTACAATAAATGCTGATTATCGTGAAGGGAAGAAGTCTTGTACGGGATCTTACAAGAAGCAAGAAAAGCGGGAAAAGTATAGCGTGAGTAGTCCCTGGTAACACGACACTCATTTATATGCACAAGGATCCAGAAGTTATCGATACAGAGAAATAAACTGCAAGAAGGTATATCCGTCGTTGGTATAAATGTAGGGCGAGTTGCTGAATCACGTAGGATATTAAAGTTTCTTCCAGTTCCCGTTTCTTTTAACCCATATTAGTTAAAGAGAAGTTGCCGCAGAGAATTACAGTAGTTTACCCATTCAAATTGTGCGCAGCACGAAAAGCAGAGTGTGGAAAGTTGTGAAGGTAAATGGCACTCCGCAATGCGTGAATCCTAAATGTATTGCCTATCAATCCGAATACGCAACTCAAAGCCTAGACGTCGAAGTGCTACTGGGTTGTGCAAGTACTCTCCTCTCCGCAGACAGAATAACTCTATGTCTCGTTCGAACCTAGCAAATTTTCGGCTAGAAAGCGATCCTCTCCCCTTGCCACCGATTCTTGGTAAGTTTTCTTTCAGGTGCGCAAAACTTTTCACGAAAGATCTGCGAAAAGTAAGCAACATTCCGGCCTTTGTCATAGTTGTAATCTCTATAAAATTCAATCTGAGTGGGCTAGCACCTACCGCCACGATTGAAGTTATCATGAACTCTGAGTCAAGGAAGAGAGCCAAATAGAGTACTAAGCCGATCCTGGCCCGACCCTGACCTTTTTTTTCTGTTTTTTTTAGTCACAGCCGAGACGCAGGGTTCAGGTACAGCAGCTTTTAATACGATAAACGCATTTTTCTTGTCTTCTATTACATCAGCTTTCAGCCTGAAACAGCATGTTAAGGCTGCAGTGTTAAATTGTTGCATTCTATTTATCTCATTTGTACACCAGCTTATTGAATAGCCTGAAACAAGGGGGAGGTAGAAAGTATGAGTGCCATAATGAGAAGGATCTTCTTTCAGCATTCATCGAAACCTTTGAATGCTATTTATGAGTTTGGTGTATTTCTGAATAGTGTTCTAACGTTCATCTATACGCAGACAACTAAAGAGTTCTCGATCGGATGTGTCATCAAGTTGCGTAAGGCTAATTTATTTCGATGTATTTCTAACTCATGCCGCATAAAATTCAAAGCACTTTAGGCGTTTCTCTCTCCTTCTCCCTCTTTCAAACCAGCTCTCTACAGTGCTCTTTTCTCTTAAGGCGGCATTTTTTTTGCACTCAACTTCAGCAGCTTATAAACCCCCAGATGGGCTTATTAGGACGACGGAACCGTATATAGTTGAGAACTCTCGTGAACGATCGCCCTTGGTTGATCGCTTCCCGTTTAGTACAGCATGTTCTTTAGACAGCGGTTAGCTGCTTACACTTTTATACCTGTGATGATGAATGCATTGCTGAATTTCCTGGTGGTCAATCTAATCCTGGGCAAAGGGCACAAGCCCTATTAGGACCTAGTTCTTGTCTGCTTTCAAACTGATAAAGAAATTTAGAGACCTGCCATCCAAGCCTTCTTGCTAGATGTGCGATCTGTTCGATGCTGGCCAGAGGGACCGTGCTGATTCTGCGAAATCTCACGAATTGCGTTGGTGGATAATGCACCCAATCATCTGCTATTTTCTTGCTGACGTCAGTTCATCGAGCTTCCGCCTAGATGTGGGTCACTTTGTAGGCAGGTGTCCTGTACCTCCCTTGATTTATGCTTCGACGATCACAGTATATAATAGAAGATATTTCTCGAAATGGACACTGAGTTGACGCGTCAGTATATTCCACCAACGCCGGTATCGCCTTCCACAGCAGCGCTTTACAAGCAGTTCAGAAATTCATCTACGGCGTCCCATGTCCCTTCGTCTTTGGGAGGCATTCCTGAATCCGAAGATTTACTTGGACTAAAAGCAGATTTGGAACAACTGTTGCCTCATTCGGAAGCACGCATGAGGAACCTAAAGAAAGATTTGGAGCATTTGGAGAGCAATGTGAAAATCCGCGAAGTAGGCGGTAAGTTGATCGCTATTCTTTTATTTGAAGAGCCCTTGGATATACGTTACGATCTGAACTGATATATATTTAGGCCCTTCCGAGAAAAAAGCACCTGGGAAAAATGTGAATGCGATCTTTGAGAAGATGGCCATAAAGCAAGAAACGAGTAAGGAACAAGACGAAATGAAACCAACCTTGTTTTATACAGCAAATCCATAGATGATTCAATGGATATGTTGCATTCGTCCACTTCTAAAAGTCAAATGGATAGACAAGCGTGAGTGTAAAGGGCTTAAAAAGAGATATTTGTTAATGGGACCTGTCAGAGCGTTGGAGACGTTAAGACGGCGACGACGACGTGAGGATGTAGACGCAGGGGATGACGAACATAAAAATGGTAAGGGTGTATCTGCATTTCGAATGGTTCATTTAAGCGGATCTGTTGATTTAGTCAGTCGAAGCGAATCGCCCCATCATATTGTTAAACTGAAGAAAGTGGATGGCGTGCCACCGTTGATCTCACGCAGTATGTCTCCACCATCTTCACGAAACTCCAAACACACACCCAAATCTACCGAGGTAAGCTTCTTCTATCTCTTTAGACCCAACCATATTGACAGTGCAGTAGTTGCCTAGTTATTTGAAAAAGAAGAAAAATTCGTCAAAAGCATCCTCAAGTAACGCTCGACAGCAACAGCTTGCTAATGGAGAATCAGCCAGTTCTCATTCATCTCCTGGAAACGTAAAAGCAAAGGCTTCCCATAATAACAATAACAACAACGACGTCGACTTTGTACGAGTCAAGCCCAAGGATCAGGTCCCATTGTTGACATTTTGGAGCGCCATGGAGCCATATTTTCGTCCGCTCACAGAAGAAGATAGGGAATTCCTCATGAGCAAGGTCAGTTGTTCTTGTCCATTGAAAAAGTCGTTTCTCATGCTTACCTATTGTTTCGTGTATATAATCTTGAAGGGTGATTGTACAAGGCCTTATATAATACCATCTCTTGGTCGGCATTATCAGGAAGTCTGGGCAGAGGAAGACCGTAACTTGCCCCCTAACAGTCGACTTTCTACATCGCGGCAAAATTCGTATGATCACACATCGTATTCGGATGACCGACTCAAGTACCTGGGTTCTAATGTTCCTCTGACCGATGATTATTTAATGAGTGAAGACCTGAGCTGTGGAAGGTTGGCTGAGAGGTTGTTGAGTAGTTTAGTCCCGGAAGATGCTATCAACGTGTCCGAACAAGCTATCCATGAGGAGGATGAGGGTGAAACTGAGACAGATATAGACGATACAACTATGAGAGAATCGGAAGATTTTGAGGGTAGAACAATTGTGGAATTGTCCACTGCACCACCAGATACCATTGTAGAATTTGAGGACAGGTTAAAGAGGGAGTTACGGTATGCTGGATTGTTTGGCGAGGACGATGTGAGCTTCACTTGTTTCTTCTTTCATGTGATAATAACGGCTCGTTAGGGGGATTATTATGCGAGAGAAGATGACGAAATTTGCGCAGAACTACGACAACTTGGGCGGGAACTCAAAGAGCAAGTGGAAGTAAACGAGTTTCGCAAGAAGAGATTATTGAAAGTGGTCGATTGTCAGCTACAGTACGATCAGTACCGTCAAGTTCTGGACGATTTAGATTCGCAGATCGAACAATGTTACTTGAAGCGATTTGTAAAGTATCTACCCAAGTGGATGCATGTCAACTAACATTGTTTCTTTTTAGCGGGTGCAAAAATCGAAAAAGCGCAAGGCGACCTCTGCACCTCGCTCAACGTTATCTGAGAATGTTGTCTTCGCCATGGAAAGAAGGAAGATGTGGATCAATAATCTTGGTCGGATATTTAATGATAAGAACGTGATTATGCCATCCAAATCCATCTATGAAGACACTAAAGAAGAGGAATCAGCACCATCTACTGTAAAGGAAGACAAGACCAACCATAACTGAACCTTCCTTCTTTCCCACTTTTTCTCTTTCTCCCTCGCTTTCGATGTATATTTTTTTCTTTTCTCGACAGGTTACCCCTTTGAACCCTCTCTCTTTCTCTCTCTTTTTATTTCTTTAGTTTGCATTGTACATGTAATTTTCTTCATTTTTTTTCTTTTGCTTGCTGTTTCCATACACGAACCGTTGTACGTTCTCTCATCGAATCGCTGTAATCACTTTTATTTACGTATCAATCCTTTTCCTCCCATGGCCAATACTGTTATCTTCACTCATTTTTCTTTTTGCTAAACACGTGTTTGAAAGAGGTCCACCCAAATCCAGCAATAACTCCCACCAAGTGTCCCAGAAAAGTAGAAATGATGCAGGAGATTGGCCACGCCTAAGTAAGCAAACCAATAAACTGTTTGATGCCGTCCTACATATTTCTTTTTTTTCTTTTACCTGCCAATCTCGTTCCCAATCCAATGGTAAGACGATGGCGCCGATCCAGGCACCTGATAATGTACAGACAACTTGTGTATAAGCATAAATTTCGTTCCTTGTACTCGGACTTATAAAAATTAGTACCTCCAAAAGAAAGAATCTGATCGAGAATTTACCAATGCTGTACAAATACTTTCGTCCAAGTGCTGCTATTAGTGGGTGCCAACGTAGCAAACGCTGGCATAACGCTGAGTATGGCCAAGTAGGTAGAAAAGGCCAATGTATGGTAAAATTTACTAAAAGCTATGCATCAACTAAAAAAAATCAACTTTGTTTTGGTCTCTGCTTACCTTAACAAAGGAGCTCCAAATAAAATGGTAATGCCATATATGATTGCGGTTGCCACTGCTATGGTTATGATCGTGTAGCTTAGTGATACCTAGGATCGGATGAGACAATGAAAAAAGAAATACAAAGGTACTTACGGCAACATGTTGCAATGATCCACGAAGGGCCAATGCCAACACAACTAAAGACAGATGACCAACCAAAAGAATAGGAACGGCTGTACTAAGCGTCTCGACTGGATCTTTTAGTAATTCCGTTGGTGGCAATTGGAAAGTGGCGGCATAGTTGGTGGCCGCAGCTGCAACGGCCACCAGCAACTCTATTGAGAATGGGAACATGCCAACGCAAGAAGAAGGAAGGAAAGGCAAAAAAGTACTGGCGAATGGGACAAGTTCGCGTCGACTGGAAATGAATTTCGTGTCAGTTGCATTGCCTCCACATGAAATTCCATCATCAGCCTGCTTTTGCCCACTGTAAGTCATGGAAAGACCTATGGTGCACTACGTACGCGAAGAGATCAGCTATTTACTGGACGCTTGAGAAACATACCCTTAGTCGGTGACGCATGGTTTTTGTAAAATATATCCAGTATAGAATTGACTGCTATAAAAGCTTGTTCGAAGTGTAAATGATTTGCGGAAAAAGTATCAAGTGACAACAAACCTAAACTTCGTGAAAAAATCATTCAGAAAATACATTGCCTACCTGAGTATTTTACCGTATTATCTACGGCCATACCAACAATTGGACTACAAGAAAGGAGGCATCCATGTCATAGATACGACATTTGTCAGAATATAAGCCAATGTTAGTCAGCCAAAATCAACAAAGATTTGCCAACCGATCATAGCTTTTTTGAAGCCTATATGCCATCTTGTAGTCCGATGTATATCTAAAAGAAGTACAAGAAAATATCTGTTTGTGGAATAATCAACGAGAAGATATTTATCACAAAATGTTGTCTTCGATCATCTCTCATGATGTGCGTCTGTCAAGAAAAGAGAAGTGAAAAGCACGTTTGAGGTTTCACTTGATTCACCCTTTTGCTGGCTTTATCGTAAATCTATTTGCCTGCGGATATAGTTCACGGCTATCAATGACGGTATCAAAAGTTGACTTAAGCAACGAATACTCAATTTTTCGAAAGCAGTACAGAAGTGGCATGTGTACTTGTCAATTTTCGTCTTCCTTATGATGCTGAACAGTCATTCATTTATAAACAATATGCTAGTTCGTATTGTGTTCTTGCAAAAGAAGCAATACTTACATTTTTAAAGGTGATGGGACAGTGGGAAGAAAGGAAGGAAGAATGTGAAATTTTCTGCTGTTCATTGTCAAAAAGAAAAGAGGTTTCAAAAGGCAGATATTGGGGACAGGCAAAGCAGTAAAGTAATCAGCTGCCAGACGATTTGATTATGCTGGATGCTGATGCGATACTTTAGACAAGGTGCTTGTCTGGTGCTTGTACGGCTTCAAGAAAAAAGGGACAGATAAACCATTTGAGGTGCTTGGACGTCTTCATTTCGTTCAATATCTGTCTATTGGCCGTTATTCAGTTTTTTTTTTTTTTTTTTGGAACGAAGATATATTCAATAAACATTCATCTCTCTGATAGATGTACGATGCTATCTTGCGAGATACTCCAGCGATGTCTCCGTGTCTTTGTTTTGTGTGATGTCTCTGATTTAGAGATGCGGCTTTAATCAATTTCCAATATGAAGTTCAGTGTAAATAGAAATACGGTAATATAGAAGGTATACAGAAGAACAAGGCGAATCTGTCACTTTCGGGCTTCTCGACCATCTTGCATAATCATTGATTTATAAACAATAAATTAATGTATGTTGCGCTCTTACAAAGGAGTAACACTTATTCTCCAAGAATATGATGGCAAGGGAGAAAAAAAGCTTCTGGAGTCCCACTTGTTGTCACACAAAAGAAAAAGACGCGACGGTGGTGTCAACGCATTAAACGTTGCAACTATTTGATTGCTTGCTCTTCCACACAGCTCTGATGGACTGCCCCTTGGGTGTCCGAAGTAATTGCCTCCAAAAAATATAAATTTTGCGTCCACCGAGAGACCTGGTGAATGTAACTAAAGGCTGGCTGTTTGACTGATGACGCATACGAATCTCTATTAACGTAAATTTAACTCTTTACAAACACAGGGCAGTTAGATAGAATAGGGTCAAAATTAGTTCAATATAACTGCATCCTTATCTGTCCATTAACTATAGAGAAATTGTTCCTTTTTATTCAATATTGATACGGGTTGTAGTCTTTTCAGCTTTTGGTACAGTGATAGCTAAGACACCGTTTTGGTAAGAAGCTTTGATGGCTTCTCCGTCAATGCGGCCTGGAAATGTAAATGCTCGATGGAACGATCCTCGCATACGTTCGTTAGTCCACCAATGTGGGGTCTTTGTGTCGTTCTTGTCGGTCTGCACAACAGAGGTATCGCTGCTTTCCTCGACAGTCGGTCGTTCGGACGAAGACGTTTCAGATGTATGTTGAACAGAGCCACGCAAGACAAGAGTATCGTTGTTCGCTACCTCGATTTCAATGTCTTCCTTGTTTACGCCAGGCACCTCAGCACGGAGTTCATAACTTGTCGCTGTTTCCTTCATGTCCGTTGCCGGATATCGAAAAGCTGTGGCCGATCTACGAGCTGCGTTCCACAAGGGCTCGTCCATCATGGCAAGGGCTCGAGTCATATCGCGGAAAGCCTCGGAGAACATACGTTGTGTTAACGACATGATGATCTTGTATAAAGAAAAAGTAAACGCTCTGGCGTGTGAACAAGCTCGCAATATATATGTTTCTTTTTTCTCGAAGGTTCTCGCATCAACTGGAACCATCGAGAAATTCATGCAGTCTGTGTCACTGCTTTTTCTCCTTTTGGGAAGTTCATTTGACAGGTTTTACAAGGTTTGCTGCTATTGGAAGGAAGCTGAGATAAATTGCCAAAGCACCAGTTGAGAGGAACGAACACAGCAAATAGGAAGAGATCATACAACTGTAATGAATAAGACTTACCTCTGTAAGGGTTCAAGCCCCAGCCCTGGGAGCCGCGCTGGAATTCACTGGTTCTTTTTGGGTAGAACAAACCCGAAAACTTCCGTGGCAATGAGATGGTTACACAGTCCACAATGAGTGAGAGTACGGCTGTCAAACAGTTTACCCATGAGAAGAAATGGATCACGAAGTGGTGGACCGCGAATATTTCACGGCGGTAGAAATTTATCCGGCCCCACGTATGCCAGAAATCCAGCTTGAACCTCGCTTTAGTGCTTTCCAGCGGGCCCAATAGGCACCGTAGTATTTCCAGAAGGCACGCGATTGGATATAGAACTACGAGCGCGTTGGTTCCATTTTTCATGTGTATCCATGATCGGGTACAGGTAATTCAGGCATCAGGAAACTGTTGTGGCCGGCGATGATTATAAACCCTGTCACTGTATCTCACTAGATTCATATACGACGCGAGCGACCACTGTTGTATTGTAGATCAGTAGCGGTCGATATTACTGTACACTCTTTGTATAAACAGTATTGTTAAATTTCCATGAAAATGCAACATCATTCTTGCAAGAGTAGTGTTCTCGACCAATCAGTTTACTAGTTACGTCAAGACGAGCAACTGTAATAGCCATCTTCTCATCTCTGCATATAAACTGATATCGGAACCATCTCTTAATACACTCTTTGGTCCTTTGGTATGTTCTTTTTGTAACGCTCTATTCGATTTGCTTTCCTATTCTTTTTGTGATCTATAGGTGTCGGATAACCTGCGCAATCTAACTGCAAGCTTCAAGGCACGCAGAGCAGGCCACACTATTGTACCAACTGTGAGCCCATAAGAAAAATAGGCTGGGCTTAAGCGCCCGTTGAGGTGCCCAGGTGTGGCGGTCCGTAATGCTCCGTACAAACAGAATGTAGGTTGCCGCATAAGTACCCAAATGCGTCAGCAAAGAAACACTGGATTTGGAATCAATGTTTGCGTCAGCTATATATCCTTTTACGTTCAAGTTGAATAAACTTTGCAATGGAAAGTGATGCGTCTTTGCGATGAGAAGTGGTTCATTTTGCGTCAATTCTAGGAATAGCTCGCGTCTGGGTAACTTCGTCTTTGCATTGAAGTGCTTCAGTGATGGTTTTTCGATATCCTTTCGGGAAGCAGTAAAAATGTCTTAAGGTAAGGAAATGTCTCATTGAAACAAGAAATCGTTTTTGCATCGAAGTGCGTCAGTGATGGATTCCTAGTATCCCATAGGAAAGTAGTAAAAATGTCTCACGATAATGACATGTTCCACCCACAATAATTCATACTTAAAGGAACATACGAATTTCCTTTTCTTTTTTCTTTTGGCTCTGTTCTCTTATAACTTCTCCGGTAAGGATGTCAATTTATATACATACACAATTATTAATGATTTTTTGTCTATTGTTTAGCCTCCATGACCTCTGTCCTGAACCATCCTAGCCGTGGTGGCGTTTTTACCTATCACTTAAGTAAAATGAATATTGTCGCGCTCAGCGTCACTCATCTTGTACAATAGATCGCTGGACGTTTGCATCGCTTCAACTACTCTGCACGGCGTAACTCTTGCCACTGGCTGTCGTCGCCAGGTACACCTCATGCTGGCCCCGCCGAACTCAGGTGCGGGCTTGGCCCAGGCCTGTAGGCCTGATTACCTTCTGGGTAAGTAAAAGGACATCAAAAAATCTTCCATTTACTAACCGTGAACAACTTCTTATGCTGCTCCAATAAATTGTGCCTCCATCTGGGAGCTACGTTGACGTAAGTACAGTATTATTTTGTCGCCAATTCGTGGACTAATGACATATTCAATTATTTCCTTAGCGCAAACTTGGTCCTTCATGGACACATAGTTTATTTAGAGTAGCGTAAAAAGCTGTTCAATAAACAGTAACATCGCATGAAATTCTATGGGGCATATCCTTGTGGTATTTGAATAAGTTTAACAAAAGGGAAACGGATAAAATCCTTTGAGACTGTTGGATATCTTTATTTCATTCAATTTGTCTGTCTATTTATATTTGTTCAGTCTTTTCGGAATTCAGATTTAAGTGAACATTCTTCTCGGTGATAGGTGTTTATGATGGTAATTACTGCGGTAGCAGTGCCACCTTGTTAACGACCTGGGCGATGTCTCTATGATTTAGGGATGAGGCATAATCGGTGTTCCAATATAGTGAAGCTCACTGTAAATGGAAATACGTTAATCCCGATCTTCTTGTTATGAAACACATTTCAATAGGATGAATACTACGACCGTCTACTTATACCACAATTCTAAGGCCACTTCGAGGTGTGTCGAAGTTCATCTTAAACTGGATGCAAATTTCGTTGATAATTGTAGCTGTCATGAGTAACAAGTTCCCTGTTGCGTATTCTGTTTTATCCGTTGGCCGTTGCCAGCCGGATTGTGTAAAACAATGTATGTTACCTGTGTTGTTATGGATAAAAGATAGTGCAGATGGAGCGAGTGGACCAGATACTTAGCTAGGTTGATGTGGATGCACGAGGGAAGAAAACATGACTGAAAGTCGTTTCAGGGCATAGATCTTGGGGTTTATGCTATTGCTCACTTTTCATCATGATCCGCAAAGGTTTTTGACATTGCTCTGTCAACAATGGGTTCAACTAAGAGTTTATAGCCTGATCGGTTCGAGGGATCCTAGTATTTGATTAATAGAGCCACCCTTGTGCCTGGAGTGAGCTGCTACACAAAGCTCTGGTTGACGTTGACGTTAAATGCGAAGGACAATTCCTTAACGCCCCACGTTATTATCTCCACAGAGAAATTACTGTATTTTGAATACACACTTGCGTCATATAAATACTACCTTGCGTTGGTACCCAAGAGCTTTTGCGCAGAGTCTCAGGTACCTTTACTTCTAGACCAAGGGTGTATTGCGTTGGTCCATTGTAATAGGTTCCCCAACGCACCAGTCGAAACCTTTAAAGTGACAGTATTTAAAAGGGACGCATGAAAATTTTTTTTCTTTTGGCTCCGTTTCCCACATGAGACCTCCCCGGTACGTACTGGGGTTGACTATACACACAGAAACTCATGTTTTTTTGATCGATTGATAGTTTAGGCATCTGGTCGTAAAGGCATGAAATTGGCCCCTCCATAGAAGCCACGAACCTCTTCCCCACCTCCCACCGAAGTAGTGCGGGATGTGGCACCCGTGATTGCGTGGGAATACCTTCGGGGCAAGTAAAATAGCAACCAAGCATTACTCCATTTACCAACCATGAACGAATTGTTATGCTGTCTATATGAATTTTGCGTCTATCGAGAGGCCGTGTTGATGTAAGTAGTGTATGAATTTGTTGCCAGCTTATGTACTAACGAACGCATACTTGATTCTTTTCCTAGCGTAAACATGGTTCCTCATGGATGCAAAATTTATGTAGGTTAGCGTAAAAATTTGTTCAATAAACAGCACTGTCAGCGGTTGTGTAGAAAAGGTAAATTTGTTTTGTCTTTCTGTTCACGGCGTCTCCTTTAGCAGATGCTGTAGCTCACCTATTCATAACCTTTTTTATGCCATAATACGTCTGGCGAGCTACCAAGCATTACGACGAAAACCGCTCGTTTACTTCTCTGCACATTATCTTAAAGAAAGTGCGTCAAGCTTCACAAAAAATCTGAAAAACTCTATTCGTCAATATCTGAAAAGATCCTGTACAGCTGTCGTTAATGAAGTTTTCGAAATTTCAAAAAAAAATTCAATCGCTGTAACTCTGTCCTATTGGCCAATCCTCAAAAATAATGTGAAAAGGAAAGTGATTAATAGGAAAAAAAAAAGGAGCTTCTATGCTTCTGCAATATATTTGCCAGCTCTGATGGCTTTTTGTGTTTCTTGTACGGTCGCCCAAAGAACTCGATTGTCCTGACCATTGCCAAATTCAACAGTCGACATGAGCTGATCTTTCACTTCGAACCGGATAGCTACCGATTGAGCAGTGCCTTGCTGCTTCGTCAAGAATCTGGCCTTTAGTACTTCTTCGTCTGCTCCCTTAATGTCGCCGATGGGCCATAGCATTTTCTGTTGATCAACCATCCACTGACCGGCTGGGATACTCTGGACGCTCTGGACGTCGCCGTTGACATTTGTCAAGAAAAAGGTATTATGTAACGTCTGGCATGTGGACACTGTCGGATTTTTCCTGTACTTAACAAGCAAACGGGTTTGACCATCGTCACATTTCCACATAGGCTTCACTAGCAACGGAGCATAGTCTCCCGCCTTGACTTGGTAGCTGATGCAAGCGACCGATGATTCGCCAGCAAGGTGAAACATATGCGTGCTTAACTGGTATACATCGGCATATCCTTCCAGCGGTGTGATATACTCTGCATTAGGAATTACCCGTTCTAGACCCTCGGCATTCTTTAGTTGGAAACATACAGGTGTGGCACTTTCGGCTGGTCCTGTGTAGGTGAGGCTTACTTCTCCCCATACAGCAGAACGAACAACCTCGCCAGCTGACAAGAGGGCATGGATTGTCTCGGTAACCTGTACTTTGATACGGGGTAACTCTGATGCAACTGGCGGTGCGACAGGTATCGTGCCAAAGGTACTATCCAAGTTATTATCTTCAAATGGCGACGAGATCACGTCGGTTACAGCAGCATTGGATCTATCCGATGGTATGACGAGGGATGGTGTGCTCTCTGATATAGGCATCAAGGACATGCGATTCGAATCATGTGCTTGTTCAAGCACTGGGTCTAGTAGCTGTGTCGATCTTTCTCGGCGACCTCGTGGACGTTTCCCGATAGTGGAAGTATGTTTCTAGTAAAACATCCGTGTTGATTTTTTTTTAAAAAAAAACGCAAATAGAGAGCCTTGTGTTACCTCTTTTAACATGGATGCTACTCGTGTTAATGCCACAGCTGCATTAGCATCTTCTTCCTTGACTGTCTCATTTTTTATGTCCACCTTAATTCGCTGGTTACTGCTAAATATGCTAAACAAAAAAGTTAAGTAATGAATCCTTTAAGACTGCTTTTTTTACCTTCCGCCATCCGAACCAGCATCATCGACATCTGGTAATCCTGTAGCAGATAAATCGGGCCAGGCAGCACGATCAGCAGGAGGAATAGAATAGCCTTCTGCGTCCACTTTCGGTTGCTGAGAAAATGCACTGGTAATACTTCCAGTAAAGCTAGGAGCTTTTCTCAAAGAAGGGGCGCTGAGAGACGTGGGAGACGTGGCAGATTGAGACATATCCTCGTTCGAATGATTATTGCCACTTGTTTCATGTGATTGAATATCTGAACCCAAAAAGAAGCTGTTATTGGTGTCTACAAAGCTGCTAGCACCTTGCAGCTCATTTTCTTCGGGGATAGGTTGATCAGCATTAATGTAACCATTTTCATTTTTGGGCTTCCGACGGATCGACATAATCGTCGAGAGAACTATGCAGAGAGAAATGAGCACATACACAATGGTACAACCGGAACAAAAAAAAAATAGAATGCATACATTTCCGTTCCTTCTCCGGTTTTTTACTCAGGTTATGATCATGGTGAATATTGGGCTCTGATATACTCGACGGTAATGTTTCGGGAGCAACGGATTCTAGGGACAGGGTAGAGCGTGCTCTGTATTCGCTTGCAGTATCCGTCAGCGGACGGGAAATTTGGTTTGAATGAGCTCCGCAAAAGGCAGCAACTTCGTCATCGACATTGAAATGGGAGACAGTACTCAGAACATTGCCAGCCAACTGTAAATAGATAAATATTCCTATTATTATTTATATTGTCCGTGTCTCCCTCTTGTAAGATTACCTCAACACGCTTGAGTAGTTGATCATTTTGAAGTGTTTCAAAGTTAGCAATTGCTTTCTTTATACCGTTCCAGCGTTGTTCGTCAATAGATTGATGTTTCTAATAGCAATGATGAGAATCAGTTTAAGTTCTGTTGCCGCCTACGTACCTCAAGGTATTCGGGACCACGGCGTTGCCACTCCATTCTCGTTTGGTCCAACGCTTTAGTGGCATCAGCCAACTTTGTCTCCGTTTCGCCTTGTTTTTGTTTGCTGGCGGCCTTGTCAGCATTTTTCCTCTTATACTTTGGTGTATGCAAAAAATGAATAACTCATTCTCGAGCTCTTATTTTCTCCTTACCTTTGCGACTTTGGTATGTCGTTCATCGTAATCTTTTGCAATCTTTTGAAACGCAAGGTCCATCTAGTTAAATCAAAGAAAAATGTCAGTTCTGATAAGGGTGTCCAGTTGATTTTGTCTTGAACTACCTACTGATTTAATTTGTCCATAGTCCGAATTTTGTTGGATGGATGATCGTAATGGGCGTTCAATGTCTTCTGTGATCTTAAAAGACATGACGGCGTGGATAGTTGAGATTTCGGTCACTTCATTATAAAGCATTTCCCACACGGGAAGCATGTTTCTGGAACAAGATTTAAGATAAGTACCTTTGTGTAGCACATACTTACCCTAAAACCGCTTTGTCCGAAATGAAGTGTCGTTTCGATAATTTTGCTAGAGTTTTTGCATAAACATCTTCGGCATGGGCTCTAGCGTAAAGTAAGTAGGTAGCCAACATAAAAACAAGATGTTTGTACCTTTCTCTGAAATATTCGGCGAGTTCCTCGTTCAGTTTGAGCGCGGTTCGAATACGTCCTTGTATGAGGTCCATGCCATCTCTTGGTCTTTCGGTCTATGGAATGAGACGATTTAGACTACGCGGTTGTTGCCAAGTCTCGGGGTTTATAGATCGACGATAAAGTGTACCAAGAAGGCATGCGTGTATAGGCTCGACGTGTCATGAGATTCGTTGGTCATAGTTGATGGCGAGATGGTGTTGAAAGAAGGACGATAAAGTAAGAAAAAGAAAGAATAAAAAAATATTCACTAATGAAGTATCGAAAAAAGGAAAGGAATGGAAAGAGCAAGATGGTAACCCTGCCTAAAGGAAACAACTGAACTGAATTGGCTTTCGGTCGCACGCACCCGGGAACGTACAACCCTACACGTGACGAAATTCGCGCTCAAATTTGAGGGGGAAAGGTAGTCGGGGAATGAATTACATCAAACGCCGTTCATGGAAGACAAAAAGAAGAATATGCGCCACAATGATATCTCTACTGTAATCTCACTCATAACACCAACACTACTTCTTGTGGACAATTATTGCTGCGTACCTTAAAATATCTTGCGCACCTCGCGGGCTCTGCACACGTCATAGGCAACCTGCGCAAATTACAAACGCCTTGCACAACTTACAGACAACTTGTGCATCTCAAAGACAGCTTTCTCCTCTTACATCAAATTGGAATAATCAAAGCAGGGCATTGAGTGAGAATAAGTTACTATTACGGGGAATCCCCTAAATGCTTAGCTCCCGACACTTGCAGTTATGTAATGAATTCGCTGGCCAACGCTCTAACGGTGGTTCTGACTAAACGCGCCACATATCCTGAGCATGCATGCCGATAAATCACCAGTACATGATCATTGAGTTTGAGCTCAGTTTCATCCTCATCATCGGTGACGATCCTGACCATGATCAACTTCATTATTTGGCTTCGCAGTTATTGCATAACCAAACAATTGGTATGCTGAGTTCATGCACCTCACCCTTGCAAGCTTCAACGCGAGCGTGCTCCATTTGACACACCCAAGACAGCCTCCACAATATGCCACATTTTATTTAGCTAGCCATATCCATAATGTCTAGAGGTTGACCTCGATGTCCATCAAATTTGATAAAAAAGCACGGGAAACAATGCGACTCCTTGCAACTTCAGTACACTGTATAAAAGGCCGCATCCAAGTACCAATGAGCAATAAATGTCTTCAAGCATGCTCGCCTCCCATTGAGACGCTCTTATTGGTAGCAGCTGGGAACACTAATTCGAAACATCCTTGTTCACTTTCGGAGATTGCTGTAGATGACCGATTGCACAAACTACTTTTTAAGGCTGTTTCACTGTGAAAGCAGGAGCGCAGTCGTCCATTTCCTTGCCAAGAACGAAGGTAAGTGATCAAGAGTCAATAAATTGACGTCTGACATTGGTCCGAGTTTTTGTGACACTTAAACTGGATTCTCGCCGCTAATCTTTACTGATACAGCTTTCTCTTCTAACACGTTCAAACAAAAAGTAGCAGTATTATGCCCAGTGGATTGGTCACTGTTGGACAAGCTTTGCTCATCCGTTTCTTTGTGTATGATTTCTTCCCAATTTGACGTGCTTAGCTGTCCCGATTCCAGCAGCGAGACTTGTATGATGCCATCTTAAAATTAAAAGTCCGGTGTGTGGCGTTATGGTCATGTTTGTCACGCACGGAGCAACCTGCTCATGATCTCATAATAGCCAAGACTTTTCATTTCTCGTGAAAGCGGGACTTGAACGGAAAATGACTCGTTATGGTGGAAACATCTGCTTGTATCCAATCAGTTGGCGTCTTTGATTGTCATTGTGGCGCTGCCTTCTATTCCGATGCTGCGCATGGCAACACACAGCGGGATGAGATAGCCTCTTTTGGAGAAAATTTACCGAACTCGCCGTGTTTTTTTGCCCGAGTAACCAATTCACTCTACTTATTTCTCTCCGCTGTGGCGATAGTCCTCCCTATAAAAGAACTGTGATCGAAAACAAAAGAAGTCCAAAAACAAAACAAAATAATCAGATCAAAAAGATGGACGTGGAGACCTATCTCGAAAATGACCCAAATTACCGATTTACGCCTGTCGGCCCTTCATCAGCAGCTGGTGTAATTGGTGCAGCGTTTTCTATCCTGTTGTTGATATGGATCTATATTGTGATCCGGTGTCGTGGCTTCCTCAAAGGATCCGTGTTTCGACTTTTCCTGTTCTGCGCGGTGGGTGCGGTAGGCTATTTCCTACGTATTGCCTGCAACGACAAGTTCCCCACCGACAAGTCGACGCAGAACGAAATCACAACCTTTATCAACTTGTATGTTGCCGCCAACGTCCTGACTTCCATCGGTAACTTTTTCCTGTTTAACGCGCTGTCAGCTGTTACAGCCTCATGGGTGGAGAACAGCAGAGATCCAACTGATACAAAGCAAAAACAACTCGACGCCAAGACCTCTCGGTCATTCCTGGTAGTCACCCTCATTGCGTTGATCTTGACTATTGTCGGTGGTTCAAAGAACAACAACACACTACGCGTAGCTGGCAACGGAATATTTGTCGCGTTGCTGGTCATTCTCCTCGTAGGCATAGCCTATTACCACGGACAGCTCGCATCAAGCAATCTCAGGGCTTTCCAGGAGAGCAACGCCTTGGGCGTCAATCGACTTCCTCACCCGTTCGCCATCCAGATCTTGCTGGCCTTGTGTACATTTGTCCTTCTGATATCACAGGCATTCAAGTTGACCCAGGGTATTGTTCCCATCGGTTCACCAGCGCTCAAAAACGTTGCCTTGATCTATATCCTCGGGCCGGTCCTTCAACTGATTATTCTGATCATCTTGACGATCGCTTGGGTCCCTATCATCTACAAGACCTTATCCCAGAAACAACAATCTATCAAATTTGAGTCCGATATGGTGAACATGCAGCCATAGAGTCTTAGTACACCTCGCCCCGAGTAGCAAGGAGACGCAAGAAGGAGGGAGAGTGGATAGATCACTAGTGAAGTTTACAAAAATAATCATTATGTCGCATACTTTTACATATTAAAAATCCATTACAACAAGAATACCTAATGAGAGACCTGAGTAGAGAGTGAGAAGAAAAAAATAAAAGGGGGGGGGGGGGTTCGTGTAGCAATTATGGAAGAAAATCGTAGCTTATTGTCCAATACTTCTCTTGTGAGACGCTTTGTGCATATAGTTCTTTGCCGAGTAATGACGCTAATGACTATCTGATATCGCGCATGGTATGCCAGCATTTGGTCAGCTCAGTACATACGAAATATGTAAATGTGTGAGTGGATGATATATTGATGATTATGTATGTACAAGAGTAAAACAAAAAAAATTGTGTGAGTAAATTATGTTGATGAGGACGATCATGACGTTGGCATCGCTACTCTAAATCTAGGTGTAACATGGAACGGGAGGAACTTGTTCAATGGTTTGTCCATAGGATGGAGGTTCTTCCGCGACCTGATAAACAGGTGGTTTCGGTCTATCTCCATCCCAAATGTGTTCGCGGGAGGTCACGACCAAAGGCAGTTCCAATGCACACAGTATCAGGTTACATGGGCGTTGGCGATGTCGACGGGAATATGTGGGTAAATGCATCGAGGAAAGTTTGGTAGAAACTTCGCGCAATGTATCTTCATGCGCGTTTGACCGACGGAGAGAAAGTAATGAAGAAATAGAGGACGAGGATGATGACCTGCTGAGTGTCGGTGTCTCTGGCCTAGAACTAGAAGGGGTGTCTGTATCAGACGCGGAAACGTGGTCTGCTGTTGAGCATGACATCTCTTCAGAGTCACTATCTGCTCCTCCTTGGCGCTCTTCGATCATGATGTTTAGCATAAATGAATGTGTTACGCGTAGTAGGCGAGTATTTGTATCTGCGTTCACTCGTGGACATAATCGGAAAACAGCATTATACTCGTGAGGTTCGGCTGGGTTGTAATCAGGTGCTTCACAAGGAGAGAAGGTACTCCATCCGAGAGGATACAGGTCGTCTGTTTTAGCCGCTGACTGACAGGTCAGTGCTTGTTGTCCAGTTGTCCGGTATTGAATACGCTCCCGAAGAGCACAGGTGACAGAACGTACAATACACGTAGCAGGTTGAACGAGGTTCATATTTAGGTTCAGATGTACAAGACCACCTTCACGATAAGTAATTGTCGGTGCGGTTGCGCTGTACTGTAACTTGTCGGTATGGTTGGTTCCATCGATTGTTTCGTTTAAATGGGTCATCGATATTAAATCGCTCATAAGACATCGACGAATACTGATTTCATGGGAAGTATGGAGGTCAACCGTAAACAAAGGACGACAGAGAGTAGCCTGTAATCGATAACGAATGTAACCACGCTTACTGCGAAAAGAAGCGGGCAAATTCGCGGGCAGATCAAACAAAAACGGGTAAACGTATTCACCAGGGTCAAGAATCATTTGTGGACTGTCAAGGAAGTGTACGGATTGATTGTACAAAGTACGTCGTTCAATTCCGTCTGTTTTTGGCATACCAGGCGCTTTGAGGCGTACTTTGCATCGACCTTCGAACGAAACGTCAAGACGTCGTACTTTGATGGAGTGATGAACGGTTAAGACGCAAGATCCTTTCAGTGTACAGCCTTCTGATTCGTCGTTGGCAAGACCATACATAATACCCGTGAATGACGGATCGATTTGTAATTGTATAGTAACGTCTTCTTTAGGTGACATCAAAAGTGGGGAAAAGGGAATAGTGTGTAAACTTTTTTTGTTTTGCTTATTTACTGAAATAGTTTTTCGGATGTTTCGGATCATCGCTGATCAGCTCCGCTTGTTCCGGTTCTTTTTCTGGATGATTAAACTCCGAGATAAACGTTCAGTTTTTGCTATTTTATCAATGGCATGATCTGGGCTATGTGAAATGAGGATACTATCCCAATAAGGTTTTGCATAACTGATACATTTGTAGGCAACCCTGTAGTGTCACTGAGACACAAGGCTCACCAACGATGTGGTGTGAGTTCATTATTTTTCTTTAGTGGAGTTTTTCTCTGATTTATCTATCTTGATTCTAGACCATTACCCTGCAATGGGATTGAGGAAAAGCGAATACGGAAACATAAATAAGAGTCTGTACCAGAGTTTTGTATATTTCATTCATTTTCACTTTGATTTAATAACATGAGACATGTATCTGATATGATCCCCTTATCGCTACAAATCAGCCAAATACAACAGGTGTTGTTCACCATATCGGATTTTCAAACTATAGTCACACTGGCGATTTCTCTATCTTTTTATGCTTTAACAAGCAGGTACGCTTAGATCTATTGCCATACCTTGCCTTTTGTGCGAGTAATTCGTATATAAAGAAACCTATTTCATTCAACCTTACACTGAGTAAATTTTTAAAAAATTGTGCGCCATTCAGTTAGAGGAGATGTTCCCCATGCTTTCAATATACGTGGTGACTCTTGCGCGTAGTGCACCAATCGGTCTCCATAAAGCAAGCGGCCGAGAGCGAACGATCAGTAACTCCGCCATGTTTCCAGAAAGGGAATAAAGCTGTCACATTTTCAAGCCAAATCCTTTTCGACAACATTTGTTTTAACTCTCTCACATTCAGCGTGCATTATGGTTAGATCATTAGCGATGATCGAGTATACGATTGCTAACTAGAGTCTATATCAATGCTATTACTTAGGGTAAAGCGAAAAAGACGAGAAAGTTTGCCGATGTCAAACGTTTGATAAGCACAAAGGATGCGAGATTGTAAGCTGATCATGTTTCTATTGAGACGGTCTGTACTCAACTTATGTCCTGTTTTTTTGTGTATGTTAGGAAGGAAAACAAAGAGAAGCTGAAGAAAAAGGAGGAAGAAAAAGAAAAGGCAGCAGCTCGTCATATGTAAGTCTTGCTGATTCCGATCAGGCACCATGTCTAACGGATCCCGAAGGCCGCAAGTTGCTTCTTCCATGTTCTTCCAGTACAATTCAGCCTTAGGTCCTCCTTACCATGTACTTGTCGATACCAATTTTATCAACTTCTCCATCCAGAACAAACTCGAGCTGGTCAAGTCAATGATGGATTGCCTCTATGCCAAATGCAAGTAGTAAATTAACCTCTTGAGCATGAGACTTACCTTCCGTTTTCCTCTTTCTTTTAGCAATTCCTTGTATTACTGACTGTGTCATGGCTGAATTAGAGAAACTCGGACCTAAATATCGGATTGCGTTGAAGTGAGTCAATTTAGAAGAGGTATCTGAATTGGATTAACATATCCTGCTTCGTAGGATTGCTCGTGACCCTCGATTTGAACGCCTTCCATGCTCACACAAGGGTACCTATGCTGATGACTGTCTGGTTAACCGTATTATGCAACATAAATGTTATATTGTTGCCACTTGCGATCGCGATCTTAAGCGACGTATTCGAAAAGTTCCCGGTATCCCTATTATGTACATCTCTGGACGGAAATATGTCATTGAGCGCCTTCCAGAGCTTGGCACCAATGCGTTCTAGTTTTGTAAATAAAGTCTTTTAAATAGAATCACCATCGTTTTGCATGAATGCATGCTAATATACAATTCTATACACTATGCCAGTTGTGTTACCGACTGCTTTCCTTTTCTCTATGACTATGTGCACCGTGTTTGTGCACGGCGGTTCTCTTTACAAGGATTCTTGAATGCGATTTTGTCGATCGCACACCATAACCTGTGATCAAAGACCGCTCGACGACTTACCGGCTTATCTAATCTTTCTGAGGAAGATATGGTCAATTGCAGCATGTCAGTCTTACGCGTCGCTCCAAATTAGGGAAGCAACGAGGAACTAAAAAGGGAAAAAAATGGGTCAAGCAAATTTAACGATTTGTCATGTCTACCAATGCAAACACAACCATGCCCACTGCATTGATTTTAGGTGCCACAGGTACTGCAAGTAAAAACTCTACCTGTTGTTAATAACCTTCAAAAGGCGCGGTTGGCAAGTCCGTACTAAAGGAAGTTTTGAAGAATGGAAGGTATGCGCAAGTAATTACAGTTGGCAGACGGGAAGCGACTGTTGATGCCAGCATTCCACAGGATAATCTGGTAATGCAACCTTTTCGAACCTTGACTTTTGTCGCTGACAAAGGTCATCTTATAGGTTCAGAAGAAAGTGGATTTTGACAATATCGACGCCCATCGCGAAGTTTTCCGTGGCGTGAAGTGAGTGATAGCTAGTTGCTTTGGCAGCGTTTTCTAAACGTGAGACCCTCCCTCCCCCAATTAGTGATGTCTTCTGTTGTCTTGGCACAACGCGAGCCGATGCCGGAAGTGCAGAAAACTTTAAACGGATCGATCAAGGTTACGTCCTGCAATCGGCAAAGATAATCGCTGAAGAAAACCCATCCCCGGCTGGGGAGCAACTTAGCCCTGTTCATTTTCTATACTGTTCATCAGGGGTACTGTATATAGCGAGAAGCATAATTCCGTATCCATGGATTAATGTATTTCTTTTCAAACAGGGAGCGAACAAAAGCTCACCATTTTTGTATATGCAATCAAAAGGAGAGACAGAACATGGGCTTGGGCAAAAGGGATTCCAGCGTGTCTCTATCTTCCGTCCTGGTTTCCTGGAGGTAGAGGAACCTCGACCAAGAACTCGATGGGCGGAAGGATTGGCCAGCTATATCTTACCACACATGAATCGGTTATTGAACCTTCACTTATCTGTACCAGTTGGGGATGTAGCCAAAGCAATGCATACAGTTGCACAAACAAAGGAAACCACAGCAAAGGAAGAGACAAGTACAGCAGGTTCCAAAGTGAACATCTTTGAAGCAAAGGCTATCGATGAAATTGCAGCTCGATAAGAGCATAATCCAGCGTGCAAGAAAGGGGGATCTCTGAATGAAAGCAAAAAAAATAAATAAATAAACAAGTGGGAGGGCTTCATCCTATGTAATTCAATAGTTGACTGCAAATGATTCATGATCCACTCGTTTTCAGAACACAAAAATTCGTCTCGGAGGATATGTTACACACGTTAGGTTGCGTTCCAGGCCATGGCTACTACATAGGCTTCCTGCAGATGCGCAAAGGTTCCTGTATTTTGCATGTTCGTGGCAATTCTATGTAATATACAATGGAAGAAGAGGAATGTATTCCAGGGCAAAGGATTCATTTCAGCATAAGTAACACGAACTAGGGTTCTATATTCGCGTCTGAGGAGGAAGGGGGGTTGAATTTCCCCAGACATGCGAGCCGGGGCCTTAAATCTTTCCTTCTTCTTCTTTGACAACGTGATAAGGCCATGTCCGTTTTCATCGAGCCCTCGACCCAACTTACTTTTTCTCGTTCGTTGCCTACTGCGCTCTTCTATTTGACTGACGAGTCCTTATCTTTACGCTAGGTCCTCTGACACAGTCCCGCGATGAGGTTCTGCTGGTCAAGAATCCTTATCCAGAACCACTTACATTTAAAGTCAAAACCACCGCCCCCAAGCAGTATTGTGTGCGCCCTAATGCTGGAAGAATCGAAGGAAACTCACAAGTAGAAGTTCATGGTATGCATTCAGAATCACCACAAAAATCAGTCATATGAATCACTAGCACTTTTTAGTCATTCTTCAGCCATTCAAGGAGGAGCCAGAGGCTGATTTCAAGTGCAAGGACAAATTCCTTGTTCAGACAGCTGTTATCAAGCCAGAATATGAGAATCTGTCGATTTCAGATATGGTAAAGCAATGAGAAGAAAAAGGGGGGAGAGTGGGGACGCGACCCGTGTTTGTACTGACTTATGCGGCGTAACTTATGCTTTAGTGGTTTCGCATGGAAAATGAAGATAGGGAAGCGGTTCGTCAACAGAAAATTAGATGCGTCTTCTTACCTCCTTCTTCACCAACGGTCGAGGTGAGTTGGAAAAAGAAAAAAAAAGGCAAGGGTGATTTGGTTTCATCTCATTTCTTTGTTTTTAGGTGAATGAGGGACAATCTACTACGACGAATGGTATCATGATGGATGCGCCAATAGAAACGCCTTCTACACCTTCTGTTGCTTCCCCCGTACTGCCGCAGCGACCAAAGGCGGCCCAGCATGACTCCACGAGTCAATTAATGCGGGAATTGAATCAGGCACAGAACACCATTGCCGAGCTCCAAAGACAGATCGCTGCGAAGCAGGCGCAAGCAACGGAAGAGGAAAGCGGTTTGCGTGCACGTTCACAGGCTAAGCCTTCTCCACGACCAACAGCCTCAAGTGCTCACCCTCAGGATGCGGTTCACCAACATTTGGCTAACCTTGAAAAGCAAAAGATGACAGAAGGCTATCCGCCCCAGGTTGTTTTGCTTGTTGCTGCTCTTGTGTTTGTGGTCACCTATCTCTTCTTTTGATATCAGGATATATATATCTTCTCTTTGTTTAAACAAAAAGAAAAGTGAACATGTTATTTTTTTGGGGTACGATGGCAAGAAGAAAGGACAAAAAAAAGAAGGGATCCTATGTACGTATCCATGGCAATACAATAATATTTTTCTTTATTTCTATATTGTAACGACGGTGTACTGATTTTCCCAAAATGAATGTCGTAAAGAAAAAAAAAAGGTCGTTAGCGAACTGCAAAGATGGAAAATCGATGTTTTGCGATACTTACGACATTGTCTAATCGTCACGAGCTTCCGTTGCTCGGATTATTTGATTTTCGACATTCGCAGACAGGACATGTGGAAAGAGAAACTGTAAGCACATATTTCTGGTTGCCCTTGTTGTCACGCTTAACCGGGATACGACGCAGTATATCGAAGTTTTCTGCAACATGTGGCACGAAATTTGATGCGCACTGGTTTTTGCTGTGTATGAAAGAATGGGACTGAACGCAATGGGGCGACGATTAGGGATCGGTGAAGGTACTAAGCTGCAACGTGCGCGTGGGCACTATTGAATGAATTCTTCAAACTTGATCTTGATGTCGTGTCTGAGATATAATCTATCGCTGTGGCAGTATAGTAGACGTGATCTCTCTGATCATATAAATACAGCCATAGCTAGTAATTAGTTCCTGGTCTAACTTTCTATCGAAATAAATGTCACCCCCAGTCGCACTGCACTTATCAGTTCCAGTCACGACACAACACTTGATATTGACTCGCAGGTCGTAGTCAAATATCGGTGTGTTGAAAATTCTTGACCAAGGAGTAGCTGAAAGATTCCCGTAAAAAAAAAATTGCTTGTCGAACAAACAGGGGATAAGCCGGTAACCGTACGGTTAACCTATACGTGATGTAGTATAGCAAAAAAAGATGGCCGTGGATGACAATCACGTAAGTCCGTATCTTCGCGTTTCCGAGCTTTTCTTTCATTTTTGTACTTTGTCGCTTCTTGTAACCTGGACATATGGAGTTTGAAGCACGCATATGAGTCAAGGATGAAGCTCGTCGTCGCTCCGCGTACTATATCCCCGCTAGTATTGGCTCCTTCTGTACCTTTTACACACGTTGGACAACGTCTTGTTTGCGCGGTCGAACTTGATTGCACTGCCTTCTGACGTCGTTCTCTCGCTGCTCGCTTTTCTTTTCTTTTTCATCTCGGTTTTGTTTCCGTTTCGCAGTCTGCCGGCCTTTCCATCGCTTCTGCCGTTTGAGAGCTTGAAAGAACACAGGTCAGACGCACGACTTGGAGCAAAGCCGAAAAAAGAAAAACCTTACGGGCTGTTCATCATCAGTTGTTGCATTTTCAGCTTATTCAAGTAGCCATCTTTGCTTTTCGAATTTTCTTCGTCTTATAAATTCAAGCACAGTTCTGGACATCAGTCATGTCAAGAAACAAAGAGCGTGAGAGTGAAAAGAGAAAAGAATGAAGTGATACATAAGAAAAGAATAGAGTGATAAATAAGAAAAGTTTTCTCACACCTGTTTTCAACAAGTAACAAATTCATACTTCTATTTGATATCGTAGAATTGCCAAGTGTACGGATGCTCCTGCTTAAAAATCGTTATCATAATTTATTATCATCATTTAAAAAGCGTAAACACGGTTTAGCTAGAACCATACTACTTTGTCGTTCCTGCATTACGCCAAACTTTATTGGCTCCATGAGACAGGCTTGCATCAGTCAAACCAGTTGATGAGAGCAAGCATATTACAAACATCTGCCACCACCCATTTCCCCACGTAATTGAGGAAAGTGATGCTGTCCAATGTCTGAATCAAAAATTTATCTGCTTTTGGTAATACACGAGCGTTGGATGGAAATGGTCGCCTACCATACCGAAAAGGGCCGAGTCTCATGGACGCTTAATTGTGGTCAATGTTGGAGAAGCATTCACAGACTCACGTCCATATGTCCTGTCTGCGAATGTCGAAAATCAAATAATCCGAGCAACAGAAGCTCGTGACGATTAGACAATGTCGTAAGTATCACAAAACATCGATTTTCCATTTTTGTAGTTCGCTAATGACATTTTTTTTCTTTCCTTTACGACATTCATTTTGGGGAAAAACAGTAATTGGGAGGGGGAGAGTGATCTTTCGCCAGGTAACGTTGTTGAATCCGTTTCAACCACGAAGCGGACATGACATCTGGGTCGATAGTCGGTGGAGGATCCCCCTGTGGATGGAGTGTTGCTTCTGTTTCTTTGTAAACAGGGAGGGTAATGTAGTCATCAATGGGGCCTTCTAAAACAGTAATCGGAGCATCCATCAGTAGCTCTCTCGTTGTATTTTCTGGTAGCATTAATCGGAGAGACAGTTGGATCCAATGACGGACACGAATGTTTCGATTGGTTGTGGAAGGGTGAACTTGTAAGGTTTCTTTGTCTGGAATAGTATACACAACACGGATTTCATTATCATGGAACCATGTAGGTGGATCCAATGCAGTCAGCGTCATTTCATGATGTAATATCCTTGTCGTATGTTTCGATGGCGCACGAAATTTTTGGCGTTCTATCAGTTTTACAGTTAACTGGTCAACTTTATGACCTGGCCTTGAAAATAAAATAGACAGAGAAAGTTTTGAACCATGTGTAATGTGTGCATTATCCACCACGATATCAAGCTGATCATTATCCAAGAAATGCGTTTGTATGATGCAACGTGGCGTATCTGTCGGGGGAAGTCGTACTAGAACAACGGGACACAAAGCCTTGAGATAGGAACCAAGAAGCGACCAAGGCTTGAGGTTGACATGGCATAGCAATTTGTACCTAACCCTTCCAAGACCGCACTCGATGGACTCCGATAGAGCATTGGACAGCAAGAGTTCAAAAGGGATTGTGTGCACTCCTTTCTTGAGCAACATAGGCAGGCGGCAAATGGGGATCACAGAATCCACCAGGACCTGTTTATCCCAGTAGTGGGACGCTTTTGGCAAATGTACGCGTACGCCACGTGAGCCATATTGTCTCGGTTCAACAGAATTTTATACAGGACCTGTATACATTGACGATAGATTTACCTTCAGGCCACAACGTTTTGACGGTGCCAATAAATTGGATCGTGACTGACTGGACGTGAACCGAATGTGCAAGAGAAAGCCGGATCAACCCTCGTAGAAGGTTTGTCGTATGCTTATCTTTCGGATGACCACGAAGATACACAACCGGCTCAACGAGTTCTACTGAGAGAGAATGACGAATCTTCATTGTTAAGAGAAAGAGCAAAAATGAATACGCACATCATTTTATGCTGCAGTCGTAGAAACTCCCTAAAAAAATTTCCTTTTTTTCCCTCTCCTCTCAACCCCTTCATTCAACCAATTAGAAATCAACCTTCTTTTTGCCTTATCATGTTGCAAGTAAAAAACTTTGTATCGAGCAGTAAAGCAAATTACAACTGTAGTCTAAAACTATCCAGTGTCATGTCATAACAAGGAATTAGGAGATACGCAGTTTTGATGAACCTTTGGATTACACCTCTTTTACCTTCATTCTCATTTTTTCTTTCTTTCTTTCTTTCTTTCTTGGGCGACAAGCAGCTACTCGGTAAGCTCATCCTAGAACTTGCATAGAGAGATAGACAAGTATGCAACCTCTGCAACGTCTGCAAGGGCGATCCCACTAACTTTATCTGAGATGAAGTGAACTCGGCGAACCTAGGAATACCACAAATTCGAAGGGAATGAGAATGATTTGCATACTTTATTATTATTTTTTACCATTATTCTTAGTACAGAAACCCCTTCCTTTCATGGCATAACTTATGGTCAAGTTATACCCGAAACACTTAAATGTCACTCACTCGGATAGGCGCATAGACTATAGAGATGTAGGTTTGCAGAGGCGTAAACATAGGAGATAGCTAAGGTTATGATGGAAAATATGACGAGGATCTTATTTTTTTAAGGAGTGTATATCAATTTGTACGCAGAAAAGGATTTTGATGAATCATAGAGGTCGGAAGGAATAAGTATATCCTGTTTCTCTGTGTGTGATGTGAGAGAGAGCGTGCAGCATAAAGTTGATTGCAAAAAAGAAAAAGGAAGAGAGAAAGAAAGACGTTGGGGTGCAGACTGAACTTGGTGGAGCCTCTGTCTGTAGTTGTTGCAAATTCTAGGCAAGAGGAATGGAAGGGGCTCCATGTCAAAGAATTTAGGTTTGTGTCACGTATTAGATTCAATTAATTCAATAGTGCCTTCTACCTCATCAAGCGATCCCACAATCCTGTCCAGGTGGTATGGATGATCGGATCGAGTCCCTCAACGATGCGGTGCCATTCCCCAGGGAGTTGGACAGCATCATCCACTCAATGCAGGAGAGATCGCGCATCTGTTAGGCGTTCTCCTTGCTGAAATCCATAACATCAGCTCAAGCCGTAACATGCACACCACCAACGGATATCTGGTCATTTGTCTAGGCATGAACACCAGCACACAGTGTAGGAGAAACGAGCACAGAGCTCGTTTAGAGTGGGTGACTTAGGAGAGAGAGGAAAAGACGACTGACAAACTCAATGACATGGCCGCAGACAATGATCATACATCGTCGTAAGCGATATATCTGGAGGGATTGAAGGCGGATACCGCGGAGATGGGATGTTGGAAACGTGACGATCACCGGTACAAGACCAGAGACCGCTACTACTGCAGCCTTCTTTTTTAAGAAAAAGCGATCCATCGGCACGTACAGAAAAATCTTGCTATGCTGAAGAGCATCTGAAACGGGTAAGCTCTGCCGAAGCGTTTAATGCCAAGATTTTTTGCGAATACGTATGCGTCGCCGAAAGTTCGCGGATAGTGTAATTGTTGAAGCTCTTTGCTCGGCGGTCATAATGATGTCAGAATGAAGACATGCCGGCAAGATAAAAACATTACCAGCGATGTGTATATTGACTTGTGCTTTATCTAGACTCTCTGTGTTGCATTGCCTAGCTATCGCAAGGTCAATGCACAAACAGAAAGCCGTGAATGATTGGGTTTCACTGAGATTAAAGTATCCATTTATCCGCAGATTCTCGGGAAGCTGCGAGAACCGTTTTGAGAACATGAAAAATTTTCTGTCTCAGAGATAACAGGGAGAAAAGGAAAAACAAATCGGTTTGCTGGTATCGTGATGATGGCTTCAGGTCAAACTGTCCAATGATGTTAACTATTACGGAATCATACTATCGTCACTGCTGGTAAAGGAGATTCCACACATGACTTTTGAACGTATCAAGTTTTGATATTTGACCAAGAGTTTGTAGATCACGTAAGGAAGTGTCTTCGCTTTGTTTTTTGTTTTTAACGTCTACGGTTACTCTACTCGTTCATCAAGCTGTAACACAAAAACGTTAACCTTGTAGTGGTTACAAAATATAAACAAAGGAATTCAATATGCTAACTTCTTTTTTATGTGATTGCCATCGTCTTCTGTTACAGAAAGAAACATTCAAGATTTTCGGTTTTTCAGGTCGATCATGCTCATGTCGAAAACATGAGATAAGCATGACTTTGATAAATGGGATTCACACGCAGCTGCAGTCGCGTGGCTATATACGTGTTTAGTGCGACTAGCGTTCGACTACATACGTATTGCATTTATTGGAAAAATATTTTGAGTGCTCATATGCTTATCAACAGAGCGCAGTATAGACAGCACTAAAGGCGTCCTTTTCAATTTCTTCTGGTGATAGGTGCGATATCGCCTCACTTGGAAGCACATGCTGGAAAACAATGCTTGCCAGCAGCTCCTTGTCATAGAAGCGGCTTGGTTCGGAAGTCTCTAAAGAGAGCATGGATTAGCACTATGGTCGTATGGATATGCGTGGCAAACAAATCGTACCTTGATGATAATAGCGGCCATTCCACTTTGCACAGCATCTCCTAATGACATACGCTTCCAGTGATACAACACGCAGGTCACGATGACATCGTTGTGTTGTAGTTGATGCAGTGTAGCTGCGTTGTTGTCACTAAATTTGGGCCATGCTCAGTACCGTTTTCTTCCGTCCCAACGCGTCCGGCTTACTTTGCTTTGAAAAACGAATTACGAAGGCTCTGAAGTTAGACTGAATGTGCTAACAAACTGACTATTATAATTTCGTTTTACCAATGACATTTCCTGTTCAAGTTTTACAAGCTTCTGTAAAAGACATCGATTACCCATCTTTCAAGGACTTTGTTGCTGCGAATCCTTCCAAGGTCGCCCGCCAGTCAACCACTCATAACATGGATGGTGGTGAACTTTTTGCCATGTGGCGTCGTAGATTTGCTTTGTTCTTAAGGGAATACAAAAAAAGCTGAATACATTACATCAAGGTAACAACGTTATATTATACTGAGGACAGATGACGAACATTTGCTCTCTGCTTCATAACAAAAAATACATCGCGAAAACATGGTAATTGGCTGAAAAGATGGCAAAAACACTGGTAGGTCCCGGCTAAATTTGTAGCTATGTGATCTGCATCTAAATACTCTCTACCTTTTGTTTCTACAGGCTAAAATTTCATTGGACACTCGAATTGAAACGTTGGAAGTCATGATCGTTGCTGCGCCACCAGATTTGATCATTGTAAGAGAGCTACTTAGTAGCTGGAAAGATGAACTTGACTTGAACAGCAACAGCGACAATCCCTGGAAGATGGTCAGTTCGAGGATCTAAATAAGGAAGCGCAAAGTGGCTACAGCCTAAGTTTCAAAGCCAGACGACGACGTGGAGCATAGTCATGCACACAATGCAACAACGTTTGCGATGACCAAAACACAGTCTCAAAGCCGACCACATTCGACAATACCGACAGACTCTATACAACTCACACAGTTGGACACGGCCTTTTTCCCGGCAATACTGGCACGTTTTCCACCTACTACAAACCAAACTCCGACATCTTGACAATTCCTTACACTCGTCTCACTCCTGAAAACCCGAAATCAAACTCCTACTCCGAAACGCTCTCTATGATCCAGTTACACGACCATTCTGATCCTGTTACACGATCGCTTTGATCCTTTTCATGATCGGACTCAGTAAATATCCATCACAATGAGGATTATTTGTAGAACAGACATAGACTAGACGTAGTATAAATAGCCCTCATAGGGACCGCAATAAAAGCAGTTTTCAGTACGATATTACTTTGGCAAGCATATTGATTCTCTACCGCCTTTGACTTTATCCTTTTTATTCACGCTTACCTTTCTTATCCCTGATCACTCCGTTGATACCTTTATCACCGTCAACCCTTGAAGTTTTGATACCGACTATAAAAGTATCTGGTGCTCACTTACAACCGAACGATTATATTTTCTTTTCTCTTTTCTTTTCTTTTCATTTTTCCCACTTATACAAAACCACTTACAGCGTGTCAATTTGCTGGGATACAAGAAGGGATAAAATGAGTGTTAGTTTCAACTATTTTGCTATAACATTTTCTTGTGTTTCTACATAGCTCAGTGGCATGGAGCTCGCTGATACTGAAAAAAAAAATACCTGCAATCAATAACAAACGATGGAACCATGAAAAGCTGTATCATATTTCTGGCAGTGCGCCGTTTATTGGCAATAGTTGTCAAGATGGGATTTTATTTCACCGCAACGTTTTTTCGCTTTTACAGGCTGGGCATCTCAAGGATTGTGAATGTCGTCAACCCAACAATCAGGAAGCTCATGTATGACAACCTAAATGACGATGGAAAACAAGCGATCTCGGCGAAAACCATCAAAGCACCTTCTACAGGCCTCGATCCGGATGCTAGCGCGGTAATCGACAGCATAATCAAAGATGATGTATCTGGCCAATCGAAGTTATATTCAACGGAAGACATGGATGGGATACTGGATCAACTTCAAACAAAGAAAGCTGAGTGCAGTAAAAACAAACAACAAGATACACAGCTGTATCAAACGTTAAGCTGCATGAAACAGATGTTAGACTAAAGTCGCCTGTATCATCTATTACCATGCGCTTACTTATTTCTTTACTTGCTAGAGTTGAATCATTTGATATCTGGGACAGTGAGGACAAAACGAGTGAAATTACATACTATCGTAGATTCTCATCGATTTTGGACATAATTTTTAGAAAAACTGATATCAAGCCGTACGAGTAAGTTCCATCATTATGTGGTAGCTTGCATAACTTGCATTGTTCGTCTCCAATGAAGATACAAGAAAGCATCATTTTGTATACCAAAGAATCGTGTAAATGTATCAACACCTAAGGCGGGTTCGTGAGATCCTTTAAAGGTGATGTTGGCATTGCTGCATATCACTGTGTCAATCAGAAAGAATGACTAAGGTCAAAAACGTCATCCGTCTTGGTACTGTTGTACAAATGTCCGAAGTAGATGAATACCTGTTGCTTCGCATCTAGCATAAACATTTGATAAAGCACTGCCATTGTTATTCTTCATTATCCGAATATATCTATAAAATAAACTACAGATTCTTGTGCTTGTTTGAGATATGTGATAACAAATACATGGAACAGTTGAGATTAGCCACGTGTCGAACACTGTGCCATCATTTTAAGTTTCTGGGCTGTGGATCTCAATGTCGCATATCATGATTATGTCAAATTGCTTGTTGATATGGCTAATGTGACCCAGTACTTGCTGCCCTTTCAGATAGGCCAACACGGCTTCCTTGTAACTAAAATCCTACTCTATCATGAGTTTACTCTCGGATCAGTGTGAATTTGGCTGTTCAAGAGGACTTTTAACATGTATTCGGGCGAATGACGGATATAGTGCATACTGTTTATTGAATCACTTTTTACGCTACACCAAATAAGCCTTGCGTCTCTGAAGAGCCAAGTTTGCGCTAAAGAAGAATCGAATATGCGGCCATCAGTACATCAATTTTTCGTCTGAAGATTAATCAGCTTGTATGAACTTGGTCTTCAGCGGACGCAAAATTTATTCCGGCAGCATAAAAAATAATTCATGGTTAGTAAATGAAAGATACTTTGATGTCTTTTCACTTACCCCCGAAGGGTATTTCCGCCCATCGACGGAGGCCAAAGCCCCGCACCTGAAGCGGTGGGGGCGGCGAGAGAGGTTGGGGGTGACCCTATGGCTTGGGAGCGGCCATTGTAGACAGCGTGCAGAGGACTTGAAGCGATACATCGTCTGGCAATCTATTGCGGAAGATGAACGATACTGAGTGTGTGTGTGTGACAACGTTTACGTACTTTGAGTGTGGGCATAAAGCACCAACACGGCCAAGACGGTTCGGGACAACGGTCATGCAGTCTAAACGGCATGCCAAAAAAAAAAAAAAACAGGACTGATCCTGGATATGTAATAAAAAGTTGACATCCGTACCGAGGGATGTTTGTACCAACAGAGCCAAAGAAGAAGAAAAAAAAACAAGGAAAAAGAAGTGCTCGCTTTAACTATGCATCACTTTCCGTTACCTGGGACAATCTTTTTGTGTGAGATAAAAGAAACCTGTCTTCAACGCACTGTTTGCATGAGACATCGAAATCCTCTTTCTGGGACACCGCCTGTATGAGTCAAAAGAACTCAATTATTGGGACATCTCTTTGCACAAGACGACGGCACCCTATCACCGACACGCCTTCTGCTTGATATAAAAGAAAACTGTGCTTCTCACACACCTTTTACATGAAATATAGGGTTCCGATCATTGACATCCCTCTTACATGAGACAAAGAACCCTATCTTTAACATGTCCTTTGCACGAGACGATGAAACCCTGTCTCTGACCCATCTTTTGCGTTCGATAATGAGAAGCTACCAATGGCGCAAACTTAACATGGAAGAGTATGACACGCAAATTATAGCATCGGATGAACGTAAAAATACGTACTTGAAAAGGCAGACTTCATCCAGAAGTAACGCCGAATAAATTCAAACAGACGCAAAGTCATGGGGAAAATCCTGTAAATACGGTAACGATGATAATGATCAGCTACTAACCTGGGCTGTCGTTAGGACCCTCTTGGGATGGTTCAATGCCACGTTTAGATTCCGAGGATGCACGGCCACCAGACCATGTCCTGGTGGTCACCTATACTCAAAACGTGTCCCCTCACTACGTGGTCTTCGTCTGCCAGCACCGCGTGTGTGGATGACGACGATATCAATACCATAGTTTGAAATGTATACAGCCACACATGCCCAAAAGCTCAATGTTTCTACTTCTTACGCATATCAGCAGTTATGTACTGCGCCAACTTTATTAAATTGTAACCGGTGATGAAATCCGCCTTTTACATACATCTCTGGATTATCTTTGTCTGTCTCTGATGGAGTAGCACATGATTTTGTAGAGGAAGTTGAAAGGTCTGGTGATCGGATGGGCAGACTGGAAAGCGTGTAGAGTACTAAAAGACCAAGCGCCAACCATTAGGAAAAATCCAATAAAACAGTAAAACCCTTTTCATGCAATGAGTCACCCGAAAAGGTTAAAAGAGAGAGATGAATCGAGCCAATCATAATTCTCAGATTAGTATTTTCATCTTCCGACTTCGTACAATCGTCGTGAAGGCTTTTGAAACCCCCCTTTTTGAGCCTAAACTTTTTTTTTTCTCACCTGAATCTATCATTTTGGTAGAAAACCGTTTTCGGGCCGGACGATAAGATAAAACGTATATACAGAGAGAGAACAAAAAGGGCTGTACCGATGGTCCCTATTTCTTTCTTTCTTATTCCCATTTCATTATGATCTATCTTGTCAACCAGCGATACGATCTGGTGACTCCAGACCGATCTGTACCGTCCAGCCCTACCCTATCTCCCGCAGTCGTGACGCATACTACAGCTACCAGCCATGCTCATCATCACCACCACCACCACCACCACCACCACCACGTTCAGGATCATCCTCCTGTTGACGTTTCGGAATTAACGAAACTGTTACAAACCGTTGCTGCAAGACCTACACGTCCCCGTTCTCAACTGTTTCAGTCTTCTAAACCTCCCTCTCCTTCTACTTCCACTTCCTCCCCTTCTACTTCAGCGAGTGCCGCCCAACAACAACAGAAAAAACAACAACCTTCACGTACAGAAGGAACTTGTACACCTCCTTTACCACCCACGAGCCCACGACCCAACCTCGTTCACCGTCCAGCAAGTGCAACCACCCCCTCACAATTCATTTTCAAGAAACCAGAATATAACCAACTTTATCATCAGACTCACTTTCATCGTCAACCCCCAACAACGGATCGTTCTAGTAGTAAGGATCTTTTTCTAGTATGGTCCGATCTACGACGCTTTTTTGTATCCGAAGCTTCCACTTCCTCTGTCGGTTCCTCCTCCTCAAGTGTCCAGATGACGGATGATGAAAAATTGAAGCCCGACACCTTTGCCAACCAATTCCGCCAGGATATTGGTGGGCGTTACGGTACATGGGGTAAGTAAACAACCTTCTTTATTTTATGTTATTTTATTTTATTTTATTTTTTTGGCTGCACGCTGCTGATCGAATGGAACTTGGCTAAACAAAAAAAAAATTAGGACGGTACATCGGTAAAGGCGCAGGTGGATCGGTACGACTTATTCGACGTTCCTCCGACCAAAAGACTTTTGCTGTTAAACAGTTTCGGAAGCGATTACCGCATGAAAGCGAAAAAGATTACATCAAGAAAGTGACGGCTGAGTTTTGCATTGGGTCAACGCTACATCATCCGAATATTATTGAAACATTAGACATTGTTCAGGAAGGAAGTAATTTCTATGAGATTATGGAATACGCCCCCAACGATCTGTTTAACGTCGTCATGAGCGGAATGATGTCGCGCGAAGAAATTGCTTGTTGTTGGCGTCAGCTTCTTCTCGGATTGGACTATCTCCACGGCATGGGTATTGCTCATCGTGATTTGAAACTGGATAACTTGGTGCTCGACCATCTCGGGATTCTCAAGATCATTGATTTTGGATGCAGTTGTGTCTTCAAATATCCTTTTGAAGAAGCAATCACCATGTCAAGAGGTTTGTTCTTTTTTTTTTCTGTTTTGGGGTGCGCTCATGCTCGGTTACTTAGGGATTTTTGGATCCGACCCCTATATTGCTCCTGAGCAGTATACCCAACCTACTTACGATCCACGTCAGTCAGATGTATGGTCATGCGGCATTATCTTCATTTGTATGACGATCCGACGATTCCCATGGCGTTGTCCTCGATCTTCCGATCTTTCGTTCAAGGCATTTGCAACCAATCAAAATCAACAACAATTCAGATTACTCAAATTATTACCACGCGAAGCAAGAAGTATTATGGCGGATATCCTCGATCTTGACCCTGGACGACGAGCCAATTTAAGCACAGTGCTAGCAGATCCATGGGTTCAACAAATTGATGTATGTAACGTAGATGAGCCTGGTGCTCGACACGTTCATCATGTCCTCACAGCACCATCTACCAACAATCGTCGTGAAAACCTTGTCGTTGTCACACCGGAACCACCCGGAGTCGTGGCCGAAAAGGAAAAACGGAAACGCATGGCTAGTTCGAACGGATCAAGTCGTCCAGCCTCACCTGTCTTACCACATAAACCCCATCCTACAGAACCCAAAAAAATTGAACATTAACACCTGTACACCAACTCCTTCTTTCCCATTGTACCATAACATACTGTGTCCCCCCTTTTTTTTTAAAAAAAAAAAAAGAAAATCGCTTACCTATTTCTCTATCCCTTTACCCTTCTGCAAAATCGTGCTTATAGAAAACAGAAAAAAAATTGCTTTATGCACAATCCCAATCCTTTTTTTTTATTAAAAACGGTACTGAATGCTCGGTTGATATTAAAGCAGTATGCTATTCATTGATGATTTGGCAACGTGTGTTTCATTCTATGGGCTAAGTGATCTTGATGACCGGTCAATAGCTTGCGTAACAAAGCGCGGGCATGATATCGTTGCGCCGACCTGGTGGATATATATCCACGTATGCTTGGTGCATCTTTGTTATTTATTTATTAGTATATTGGCGCATTCGCATTCTGTCCATCCATTGTTTGTGTCTCTTTTGTTTTTTCCCGAAATGTTGTCATTACCACATGCTCTTGAATTGCTACACCAAACAAATTCAACATGCTACGAAAGAGTCAAAGTTTCACTATTTGAAAGGGTTGAAAGGCGGTCATTATTACGTAGGTTTTACTCACATGGGCTTGGTCTCTGATAAACATAAACTCATCTTTCTTAACTCCTTTCTTAGCGTTCTGCCGCATCCTATGACCGGCTGGAGGCAGGCTGGCGGTTGGGGATGACCTCCATGAAGCGGCCACGTTTGGTTTTTGACGACTGCAGGGGGGGGGAAGAACATTTAATCGATGCAACTTCCCAGTAACCTGCTGTGGAAGGTGAGACACAATATGCAATGATGATGGACAAAAAGGCACCGGCACAGCTTATATGGTCCGGGATGGAATGGCTATGCAGCCTAAATGACAGATAAACAATATACAATTGTGATCAATCGAACCAACAATTGTTTGTACACGCGGTTACTGGCGCTTGCAAACAAAATAGACGCTCCTATACTTGAAAGGTCGAAATTATATCATCACTAGCTTTCTCTAGCAAATGTGTAGAATTTCGGCGTTCTCTGATATAGACAAATAGACACGTTGTATGATAACCACGGCCTTATCTTCGGTTATCGGATGACCGTTACATGTCGTTCGCAACAGGATTCATTTGCGGATAGGCCAAGAACTCGTACATCCGGCGATTTCCGAATACGTTACTCCTTCGGTATAGTTGCACCCTCGGGAAGAAGATTTTGTTTTTACAATTTGTACAGCTATAACGACGGCAGACATCAAAATAGCCTGATTAGCAAATTCTGTTGCGATAATATAGCGTAGCTCTGTGCTATAACCATAGAGGTGCATCAAGGATGGCGCTTCATTCAGCAGAATATAATCCTAGTAGTGTAGCAGCATGCATGCGAAGCTGACGCAAAACTAGTTGAATGATCTAGTATGAAAAAAGGGACACAGATCGTTCGGCATAATTGAAAGACACTGCGGAGCAACAGATCTGTACAGGGGTAATGTTAACGTAAAATCCGTTTACGAGGCAAAAAGGTGCAATAAAGGATTAACCTAGAACAACGTCACTTATCCACGGAACATCATCATGCATGAACATCCAATGCACTTTTCTCCGAGAGCTGGTCAGGTAACAGAAAACAGGGATGAAGAAGCTGCGATGCGCAAGGGCATACCTACCCCTATTTCGTCAGGACAGTGCGGTTTGTCTGTAGATATACCATTGTCCATCCCAAGTTGAATAGCGTCACCTCTCTGTAAATCCCGCACTATGCTATGGTTTAACGCAAATTTATTTTCTGAATTCTAATCTTTGGGCGATAGATAGCGTCATTTGGCTTGTGCTATGTAGAACGTAACTGTAAAAAATGAAATATGGCCTGTTTTCTGAAAAATAGTATTTTTTTTGTTTTTCTTTTCATCATAAAGGCAATTCAGCAGCCAGATGGGATACACTGCTGAAGGGTGTACTTTGACTTAACTTCTTAAAGTCGCATTCGGAGCAAGACACCACCACACTTAAAAATAGCCATTCCTTTGATTTGATCGCCGCCATGAGTTCATTGGCCATTATCCAATTAAATCCAAGCCCTCGTTTTTTCTTCGTCGCGTGTTGACCCTCCCCTTTTCACTTGCTCATCCATGGAAAAATTCAAAGAGGTAAAGATGCGTGGCTCATTGCATGACCAACATCAGTACGCGTACGTAAAAAAAAAAAAAACAACCACAACAACAACAACAAACAATGTTGCGCTATTTTGTTTTACCCCGCGTATCGATACGTCTGCATGCGTGTCTTTTGTGTGTGTTTTGCCATAAACAGTTACCTAACTAGACGTTTTTCCTTTTTGTCAGAAACTCACGTCACTTCGCGCCGAAGCCGATGAAGCCAATACTCGTGCAGATGAGCTTGAGGCTCAGGTCAAACAGCTCGAATCTGAACATACTGCCAAGGACCACGAAATCTTGTCCCTTGAAATCCGAGTGAAGAATCTCGAGGAACAACTCGAAAAGGTTGAAAAACAGCTAAAGGAAACCAGCGAAAAGTATGTGTTAGAGAAAAAAAGAATAAGTCGTAGTTTCTAAGAGCTTTTTCTTTGTAGGTTCAATGAAGCCGATTTGAAGGCTGAACAATCCGAACGTGAAGTTGCTAGCTTGGAACAGAAGTTGGCAGAAAAGGAGGAGAAGTACGAGGAGCTGCAGGCTAAATTCAGTGCATCCCAGGCTGAACTGGATGAACTCAGCCGCCAGTTTGAAGACCTGTAAGAATTACATTGTATCAATAAATAAAAAAGAAAACACTACGTTGTCGTTGCCAAGACAAAAGGGAAGGGAAGGTAAACATAAGCGGAGCGAGCAATGTCATAGGCTGGGTTTCTTTTCTCCCTCGTGTTCTTTTTTTTTTTTCTTTTCATACGGCTTGGAATCGAGAACTTGGAGCGGGGACCGTAGATTTTCTGAAAAACAAATTGGCCCATGTCGGTGAGACGATGCGTGTACCCATAACATGAAGGTAATATATATAATCTAAACAATGGGTGGGGATTTGCAGTAGGAAACAACACCATCAACGACACTATCAAGATAATACAGGTTGCCTGAGAGCAGGACGGACTAGTCTTGGTTGCTTTCTTTTCTGATTGCACAAGGTGGTGAAATAAATACTAATACTAATAATAATAACAGAAAAAGAAAATAGGCTTTCTGGTTGTCTTTATCATGCTTTCACTGCCATGCGCGTGTAAGATTTTACATACGGAAGAAGGAATGAAAATGGATTCTTTTTTTTTTTTTGCGCAGCGGGGATCTATGCTATTGTCTGTTTTGCATTAGTTCAGAACGCATCTACGTGCAATGTCAGCAAAGAAAACAACTTCTCATTTGGTTCAAGTTCTTTACCTGGAATAATCGCAAGACGTGTTGTGTCTTTTTTATTCGTACGCGGGGGATGGTACCTTCGGGACATGCCGGTGCACCTGGCTTTTCCTGCGCCTGTCCTTCTGGATGCTCTTGTTCTTCTTCTTTAGATGCCAAACCCAGTGCTTGCTTCCGGTAAGGCTCATAAGCTACGATATCCGCTTTTAACGACCGACGACCACGCAGCCGGGCTTCTCCTTTCTATACACAAATCTCTGTTATTTAACTAGTCGCTTCCAGGTCAAATAGTGATACCTTAATTTTCTCAGCCTTCTCGATATAAAAACTGACGCCATCGTGATTACTTCCCCAGGAACGTGATTTTATATTATTTCGAATGGTACTTGCGTAGTGTCGTAATTTTGGAAGAACCCTCACCGTCACCTTCAAATCGTGATCTGGTATCACCTCTTCTCGTCTTTGCCATTTTTTCCCCGACATGGCTAATTTCTTAGCAGCACGTGCCGCCTCGGCAGGTTTCCCTGCAACTGCGAGTGCAAAAGGATCGTCAGGGTGAACCTCAGGTTCGTGAAACTGTGGTTTGTATTTCCCTGAATGGATCGCCACTAAATTTTCAAGTTCATTCAGTAAACAGCCGCGACATTACAAAATAGAAGATACTAACTTGCCACTACGTCTGAATCATCCGTGTATACATCTGTTCCCCAGATAGCCCGTTTCCGCACACATGTGTTTTCGTAACTTAGGTAACGTGCCGGGACACGGACTTCGAGAATGCCATTCATGTATTTAGACATATTTGGAAGCAATGTACCTGATTTATACAGGTAGAATCCTAGACAAACAAATCGACATGAGCAAAGCAGAGCTTCTCTTTCTACAAAATTTTTACCTAGTGATTTTTCCTCCATGCCTTCGACTGCTTGCCAAACTTGGTCATTTTTAACAATGAGTTGCGGTTTCTTTTCTTCTGCTGGCGGTATCTTGTCTTTTTCATGCTTTTTATCCAACAGTGGTTTGAGTTGCATATTCGCGGATTTCGTCGAAGACGAAGTAGTAGTAGTAGTCGTCGTAGTCGTAGTAGTAGTCGCTGCTGCATTATTATTATTGATTGCGTTGTCTGTCGTTTCATTATTCATATTTCCTTTTCCTTCATTCTTCTGGCTATCTTCTGCTGTACGTGCTCCCAGGAGCAACGCTTGATCCAAAAATGTCGACAACGTGTTCCCTCCATGATTTGCTGAGTTTTTACGTCCGCTTGCTAACTGTAATGGGCCGCTTGACCGAGATGATTTTTCTTCTTGCGCATTACCGCGATGAGTCGCTGCAAAGTTGGAACTAGCATGAAGTATGTTGCTAATATTAGCCGTGATAGCTGCCAAGTTCCCTATTGCAGTTGCAGCGGCCGTCGTTGATCCAGTATTTGAGCGTGCCGCTGTCGCACTGGCAGCAACCGCCGCTAATGCATTCCCCAGAATCTCAGAAGGTGAAGCATGATCGTCTCTCTTCGATTCCCCTTGTCCTATCGCCGCACTGGCTCGTGCTAGGGCAGGATGACTATCAGCAAGAGCTGCAGTGAAATGCGGAAGTTTTGATTCAGAAGCAGCCGTGCCACTAAGACGGCGTAAAGCCGCGCTGATATTTGGCAAATTATTCAGAGCGCTAAGATTCGCTGCCTGCACAGATAGGTTGCTGCTTGCCGTCGATGCAGGTTGAGAAACTGCGGATGGTTGTGATAAGATGGGTGATGAAGACGATCGCTGCTCAGTAGAGGATGATTCTGGTGTCGAAAATGAATTGTTCTTGGTGGTGTCTGTCGATAGGCCTGATTCCACAGTGACGGTGCGGGCATCATTTGCGCTTTGATTCCATGATGACGATGATGAGCTACAGACAGATTCGCTTGTATTCGTCGTCGGAACAGATGTTAATGCACGCACGAGTTGTTCGTTTGTTAACGCACCAGCTGTTGACTTGGATGATTCTTGAATGGGCAAAGAGCCTGTCTTTTTTGGATCACCCTGTGGCACCACATTGGACGGTTGACTGGCACTCCGTGAATGAAATCCTGTCGGTTGCTCGCTCATCTGAGTTACATTCTCACCTGTTCGATGATGGTTCAGCACGGGCGGCGGCATACTTTGACCCCTTGGTACTGCAGGTGATTTGTCGGGTTGTGAAGGCATAAACATACTCGATACCGGAGAATACGGCCCGCCTGATTTATCGCGATAAGGATGTCCTCTACCACTTTCGCTAAGTATTGCCGACACAGACATGCGCATTCCAGGTGGTTCATAAGCCGGATAGGCCGATTTGGACGTAATCAAAGTGTTTAATGAAGGAAGATCGTGTGCCGATGTCTTTGGTGGAGTAGACGCAGCGGCGCTCGGCTCTTTCTTTACAGACGTTTTATCCATCACAGCCGTGGTCGTATCGCTTGTCGGTCGCTTCTGCGATCCCGCCTGTGCCGTCGTTGCTGGTGGTGTGGCTGCCTTTGAACACTCGGGAGAAGTTTCCACCGCTGGTTGTGAAGTGCATGGGGATACTTCTAAGAAAGGGCCGTGCACGTTCAACATTCCCGTTTTATGTAAAACAAATAACAGAGGTTCGTCATTTACCTGCTGCTGGGGTCTCGCTTGTTGCTGGTGGTGACTGGTCTACGTTTTACTCTCGTTCGTCAGTGTCTTCTGTAGCGTACATGCTTCTTCCTACCTTTACTTGTCTGATTTCCTCCGCTGGCCGATCCCAGCACATCCGCAATCAAGCCCGCAAGGACAGGCGCCTGAATACTTTCCGAATGCGTTGCAGGCTGCTCTTGATTTCCTGCATCTACTGAGATGCAGTCCGTTTCGTCAGACGGATCTACCTTGAGACGCTTATTTGAAGAAACAACACTCGCATTGGTTTCGCTGTTGTCTTTTGGTGCATTTTCGTCCTCGCTGCGACGTTTCGTCCCAGAAATGACGCTGTCGTTCATATTTGCGGAGAGGAGCGTTTGTCCGTTGCGCTTTGCGAGACTGGGTAAAAAATGCAACACAAAAAGAGCGACTTACAGCGTGACTACTGTGATGTCATTTGGATATCGGGTTTTAAATAACATCTCAACAATGAGGAAGTTACGCACTCGGTTGGAGCCATATCTTGCACAACCGAACACCCACCGAAACTACCCTAAAACCTATTGATCTCCGGGCCGGGGATTTGGTATGGCTCCAATTTTAGGTATGGCTCCGAAGATAAAGGTTGAGGTTTCCCACTTCTGCTTCGACATTTACCCACCAGAGAATATGTTATGAGATTGTCCATTGGAGAGACAGTTACCTTAAGGTCAGGGCCACCTAAAGTATAAAGCTATGACAGGAACAACTAGGACAACACTACATCTGCCGGTCAAAACAGATTATTGCTCTAATCACCGTCAGTATGGATTAATCCACCTTAACGGTCATTATTGAAAGCCTGTTTGCCAGTAGCATGGGTAAGGCTTTCATAATAGCGATTCGACAGACTACTCCTCAGTTATCCAACTACCAATTTGGGGCTTTATGGCATAAGTAGGATGATACAGGTAAATGGGCGTACAAGCAGTCATCCACCCATAAGCCCCATTGTATCGTAAATGGCACTCGAGATGCATGAATGACACTGCTAATGGCACCTGACACAAATGCAAATAGCGCCATACTTTCCCTTTCCAGCGCGCTCGGATCACTTGTCACACAAATATCAGTTTCACACAGACCAATGCGTCCCGGATGCCTGTTTCTCCCTGAACCTGCTTTTCGGTGTTGCCTGTCTTGTATGCTGTCTTGTGTTCGATACACATTATACGATCAGTTGCATAAATAGTGTCTTTGTAACTGCAAGATAAATGAGTGCTATAGAAATCATGCGAGAAATGACTTCCACAGCCTAAAATGTTTGTTCCCGCTTCATCGTTCCTCTGGCGTCATTCTACAACTTCTTTCGTCCGCTTCCATTTAACCATTGTACATCAGATGTGCTCCGATCATCACATATCTGTAGGTTTCACTCCGTAGATACCATCGCGCACGATAATCGTACAAAGGAAACCGCGGTTCGTGATGGTTCACTGTTTAATGAAGCCATTGCAAGTTAGTACCACGAGCGGTTACCAGCAAGTACGCCTAGAGATTACGCATGTTGTACCGATGAATCCAGGCGCGCAGGGTGAACAGCTGATGAACTGTATCGCAACTTATGCTTCCAAGGCTCGCATGTTCGAAGCTTATAGTGTTTGAACACAGTAGATATAGGTTTGACGAAGTTCCATATGAATGTTCCTTTTCTCGACACGAGTTATTGTTTGTTGGGCCTTTAACGATTATCCCTGTGTTCTGTTGAACGAGGGTAGCAAGTGACGACCTACAATGAACGTGTTTCGTTTGCGACAAGCGGATTCGCAATGATCATCTATATCTTATACAATGAACTTGCAAATGAGTTTTCTTGGTCCCTACAAGTCAATTTTCTCAGCCAATGCCCTTTTTTTACAGTATTATTTACTCGTCGCAACAAGAAAAAAGAAACAGATGCCTTATTTCTCTATAGAGCACTAGTGTAACTACTCTCGCGATTTTTTTTGAAACGCTCTGCTCGTAGCTTTCTAGAAAATTCCTTCGAAAAAGATCCAAACCTCAGAGAATCGTGATTTAAAGGAGATCCTTCTATTATTATTCCTTTTGGTACCTCCAAACAGACAAACTCGACAGGATAAAGATGGCACACACAGCAATCTGGATGTATTTCCATCTTGGCCACAAAAAAGGGGAAAAGAAAAGACTAGCCCATATAGTCTTCCACTCATAATAAACCACCGTTGTATAAGCCCTAACTACGCACAAGTATAATATTTCCTTCAAAAGTTTTTGATATCCTGTTAGTTCGACGTTTTCGGCTTCTTGCTCTTCTTGTTGCGTTCCTTTTTCTTTAGAGAATCCATGTACGCTTTTATAACAGTACCGTAGGCTGTCTGAAACTTATTAAAATCGTCAGGAGCGACCTACAATTACACGTTATTAACGAACAGTCTCTACATGGCTATTGACTTAGGTACCGTGGTGCTGATTTTCTTATTTTTATACACAGCTCGCACCAAGCAAGGATACTGCACATCGTCCGCAGAGCCATTGCTTTTGAGGACTTCTTCGCCACCTTTTGGAACTTCTTTCTTAACTTTCGAAGCCATCGCCAAACGATGGGCCGTCACTGCACTCTTCTTTTAGCCGTGGGGTTTGATCGTTCATTCAGCAATTTACTTCTTTTCATGGTCACAGCTACTGAGCCTGACTTCCTCGACATCTCGTAAAAGTGTCCAAGCTCGACAGTAAACTATGTCATCTCCGTTAGTGTGGCCTCGGCTGTATAACTTCCTCTACCGTAACGGGATCTAGTTCTTTCATCGTTGCCCTTTTTCAAGTTGCCCTGTTAGGATCCTCGCAGCCACTGATTTTTTTGTTTTTAGCCCACGAACAAAAACTCAGCAACTTAGTTTCGAGCAACTGGGGCAACTTTACAAAAATTGCCAGTCTTATCTTCCCAGGTTGACATCTACTCTTCTGATTTGTCAACGGTGATTCCTTTTTTTCGATTACTTTCTACTGCTCTTCTTTCATTATGCTGTAACTCTTCCTTTTTTTCATTATATTTCTTGCCAAAACAATGGCGGATGTTTTGAGTGTATACAACTTTTGATACTTCAAGGAGATAGCTTTTCCTAGCAGCAGGCAAGAGTAGCTTCTGCTGAGGAAAATGCTTACGACTGTTGCCATTGGGAAGATGATATCAGACAGGATCGAGGGTAAACCATTACTGCCTACGTGTATTAGAATATACTTGCTGTAATAGTATATCAATGCTGTTTTCTCGCGATGAGCCTTCTCGCAGTGCTGCTTATATCGATGTCACTTCTTCTTCAGCTACTTCCATAGCATCTTCATCGTTCTTGCTCACAGCCACGTCCTCAAGTTTTTACCATATATACGCATCTTTATGTTGAATTTTTATTCATCACCGTCATGTATCCGTATCTTCTTTCTAAGGAATATTAGTCGACGAAAACGCTGTGCAATCAGAGATGAATGAAAAGCCAAGTGCTTACCGTAGCGAAGCGAAGGTAAAAGGGCTTCCTGTGATGAGCATCTGCATGTACATCGGCCCAGTGTTTCTTGCTTCCATCAGATCTTCACAATTACACAATGTATGTTCTTTCCATACTTCATCTTGCCACGTATCCCTTTCAGTGTGCCCCGGTTTGGAATGTCCTTTTGTGATGTAGCCTTTTTCCATGCCTTCGATTGCTGTATTTTCTTCATTCTGTATCATCCTACAATGGATTACCGGTCCAGTATTCTTGCTGCAGTTTCCAAAGTTTTTGCGTCCAAAGACTTTTTGCCGGTCATTCTCCTAACCACCATCTTTTT
>JNDT01002284.1:0-55371 GCA_000697055.1 Saksenaea vasiformis B4078 | reverse complement strand
TTAAATCTACACCTGGTGCTCACTCAATTCCGAACCTTTCTATCAACGAACATTACTCAACTGATACCTTTAACAACAATCACCGTCATCCAGCTTGCGCTACGACAACACTTGGGACAACACTACCCATATACAGTAACCGAAAAATACAGCGTAACAACGTCTTAAAAGATTATGAAGGCAAACATGCTGAGACAATATCCGCCATCAGCCTTAAAATCCATCACGCACGATGATCCTGTACCAGAGGACGAAATTTATGAATTTGATGCTATTGTAGCACACAAGCCGCATAAAGGCAATTATTTATATCGTGTAAGATGGAACGGATATTCAGAAAAAGACGATACTTGGGAGCCACCAAATAGTTTTAACGATCCTAAACTGATTACTTCCTACTGGAAGAAGTTGGGACAACAACCAGCAGAATCTACAACTGCAAATAACAAACGCAAGCGCCAAACAAATCAAACTGTGACCAAGCAAAACATGTCAAACAAAAAACGTCATAATTATAGAACCCGTCAACGAGTGTAAGACTTCCACGGCTAAACGGCCTGGAGGGGGGTAATGTCGTGTCTGAGATATAATCTATCGCTGTGTCAATATAATAGACATGATCTCCGATCATATAAATACAGCCATAGCTAGTAATTAGTTCCTGGTCTACTTTTCTACCGAAATAAACGACACCCTTCAGTCTCACTGTACTTACCAGTTCCAGTCACGACACAACAGAAAGTAGTAGTAATAAAAAAAGAAAGTAGTAGTAAAAAAAAAAGAAAGTAGTAGTAAAAAAAAAGAAAGCTGTAGTAAAAAAGAAAAGCTGTAGTAAAAAAGAAAGCAGCAGTAAAAAAAAAAGAAACAGAAGAGTGATAAAAAATAGTTTCCTTATGCATGTTCATGGCAAATGTTAACATTGCTGCTGTCATTGCTACATCTTCTAATTGACATGATTGTTAATTATTGGCATATTATATTACCTCGGTCAATATAGCTAGAAAGTGTTCTTTACTGAATGTTGCATGTCACAGATCTTTAGCTAATTTCAAACTATTGGGTTCTAGGTTGTACTTGGTTTTAAGTAAATTCTCGCTGGCATCTCCTGACTGATTGTCTATAATTTGGACATTGTGCTACGACCTAGTACTCCTACCAGAGATGATCACGAGAAAAAAAAATGATGCACTTGCATTTCGGTACTAACACCAGGTTCGTTTATGATTCGATTTGATTTTCTGGAAAGATAGTGTACTATCTTAAAAGAGCTATTCTTCAGTGAGCTGTGCTCAATTATGGTAATAACGTCAAACCATTGTAGAATGGGTGATAGTAATATTCAGACAATTGCTATTATTTATTTGTTGCAATCTCGTTGCATCACACCTTATAGTGAAGTACATGGCTTCTCCATCAATTATACTGATATGACCAGAATTACTGCAATTGCAAATGATGCCTAGGCACATAGACGAAGAATTTTACGCATTTGCATCGAAATATACTAAAATACGCGTAAATGCCCACGCATGCATACGCAGGTAGACTGATCCAGAGCCGGTAATAGACGCACTCTACAGAATCCAACTGGTGCAAAAGCCAACATGCAGGAAGTCCCGTCCCAAAATTGCCTATTTTGATTGGTACAGGTTAGCTCAGTTGTCACATCGTTCTGATTCAGTTTCGTCTCCATTTTATTCGAAGAGCTCAAATGTCGATGGCAGAATATAAACTCATGCGAGATGCACGCCGTCCAAAAGTCTTGGACAAATACGAAATTATAGGCTTTATTAGTTCCGGAACATATGGCCGAGTCTACAAGGCCAGATCGCGCAACAAGTAAATTATTACCATCCTGCTCGACCACACATGGACGATTATCAATTCATTAGGGACGATCCTCGCGAATTTGCTATAAAAAAGTTCAAACCAGATCGTGAGGGTGATACGCATCATTACGTTGGCATTTCACAGTCAGCATGCAGAGAGATCGCGGTAACTGTGCAATCTCTCGATACGAACGCAGACTTAACGCCGTATAGCTTTGTAGAGAATTACGCCATGAGAATATAGTAGCACTTGAGGAGGTTTTGTTGGAAGACAAGGCGATATTTATGGTTTTTGAGTATGCTGAACATGACTTTCTGGTACAGGATTTTATGCTCCTGGACACATAAATAACTACTCTGTAATGTAGCAAATTATCCATTACCATCTTCATACCGAACGGAAACCGATACCTGAAGTTACTATCAAGTCATTTCTATGGCAATTAATAAATGGCGTAGCCTATCTACATGCCAACTGGGTACTTCATCGTGACCTCAAACCGGCAAATGGTACGTGTATTGGAAATAAAGATTAACTTATTATTCACAATTGATCCGAAGTCCTTTTGACAAGTGATGGTGTTGTAAAAACAGGTAACTAATTAGTATAGGTAATTGCATCCTGTTTGACAAGTTGCTAGGCGATCTTGGTTTGGCGCGTCTCTTTAATCAGCCATTACAGCCACTTTTCAACGGCGATAAAGTGGTCGTCACTATTTGGTACAGAGCTCCTGAGCTGCTTTTTGGATCGAGACATTACACGAAAGCTATTGACATGTGGGCTGTCGGATGCATCTTTGGGGAGCTACTGGCTCTGAAGCCAATTTTTAAGGGAGAGGAAGCCAAGATGGACAGTAAAAAGAATGTGCCCTTTCAACATAGTCAGCTTAGCAAGATTTTCGAGATTCTCGGCACGCCTGACAGTAAGTTACCACGTAGAAGATTACATTTTATAATCATTCGTGTGTTTTGAAGAGGAACGATGGCCTACGATAGACCAGTTACCCGATTATCGCCATCTAAGCTCCCTTCCACAGTAAGCAAGAAAGAAATTGACCGTGCCGTTTGGTTGACTGTGCATGATGTATTTCGATAGGTGTGCTAACAACTTAAAGCACGTGTATCAACACATGCATGGCACGAAAAGCGAGGCCGGGTATAATCTATTGGCAGCGCTACTGGAGTATGATCCAGCAAAACGAATAACAGCGGATAAGGCACTGAACCATCCATATTTCCAAGAAGATCCGAAACCAATGACAAAGTTCGTATTACGTTGTCATCACTGTATCAATCTAACTTCTTGATAGTGTCCTACTACATCAAGGGATTGAGTATCCCCTCCGCAGGATCACTCAAGAAGATAATGACATCAAGTCAACCAAAGCTCCAGTAACGCAGATGAGTAAAGATGGCTATTCCGGTAGAGCAAATAAAAAGGCCCGAAATGCTTGATGAAAAAGGTGATGATGTGTCGTATGCCTTTGGATTTGCATAAGAATAAAGGAATTCTACGTGCTAAGGTAGGAAGTGGCATAACCTGATTATGTCAAAGTACACGGGTTTCCTTTCGTACAGAAACGGACCCTATAAGGCGATCATGTAAAGTATTTCCTGGGATATCTGCGAAATATACTGTAGCTCTTCGATCTGATTGAGGAATGGAGAGTCTGGTGGAAGGTATAAGCATCTCCACTCGTTGCATTATTCAATCTAGTGCTTAACCGGTGACGGTTGGTGCTTTTCACCTGGGAGGAGGAGAACGCCTGAGAGGCGATACTCATCACAGGATATTGCAGATACTACGGTAAAATCAGTGTCGAATATCAGTTTATGTAGCCTGTTTAGCTCCCATGATGTTATGGTGACGCTGGGATGAATAACGAATTTGCTAATTTTAAGTGATTAATCACAGCTCTTTTATTGCGCATCTATCAATTAGGTGTGTTCCTCTTTTCCATTCCTCCTTCACTTTTTAACTGTATAGTTTCTTATATTCTCTTTTACTTGGTTAGTTCATTGTACACGAAGCCTTATCTAAGATGCTGTGTATAGAATCTTGCCCAGGCGTCGACGAAAGTGATCTGTTTCAAATATATCCCAAAAAAGCGGGTCGGCAATTGCGATTGCCGCCAAAGCGGGAAAGTGACGAAAGTGGCCATCGACAGCTTCCACTGCTTTCAGGTTCTAAAGTCTGAAGGTGAACCTGGTGCAGCTGCTGATGAGTGCCAGACAGAGTTGGAGCATGCAGCTATAAGCGATAAAGTCCATCATATTTACTGCGGGCGAACCGGAGCAACGGTCTCTTGCAAGAAAGCATCGAAGAAAACGTCAGCGAGCAATGGTAATCATAAGGTTCGCAATATTGTCGCTGACGCTTAATGAATTTCCGTCTAGGCACGGTCTCGATCAGTGGCCAACGCAGAAGATATGTTGTCAAAGGACTCTTTTTCAAATCCACAAGGTAAGCTACCATCTCTTCTGGAAGTTGAGATGACATCTGTGTACAAGATTGCGCAGGATCAGCCGGCGGTGTTACGCGGCTTCTACTATTCTAGCTCGCATATTAAAGAAAAGCTAACTCAACGCTTCATGAACGATAAAGCATATGATAAACTAGCAAATGCCGAGTGTCGGCTCATTACTGAGCAAAATTAATCACATCAACACAAGGGAAACCGCATCGTGATGTGTACTGGCAGCGGTGGAACAGGAGTCGGGTCAAGGATCTTAGGACATACTAGACGCGGTGGAGCTCAGTTACATCGCAGGCACAGAAGATACGTAACTGTCGCCATAGTCAACGACTATGACACGTCAAAAAGGTGTTCTTGTTGCTTTTCTCCCGTGACACGTCTCAAGGTATATAATAGAACAAAGTGGAATAAAGAAATTTGTCTCGAGCAATGGTAGTTCACTCTGCCTGAACCGAAGTGCCAGCGATACAAGGCAGGCTTGCATACTATGAATTGTGATGTCGAGGTAGTCAGTTGTGTCGCACTTGCAGGCACCAGCTGTCTCCTTCCTTGCACACTTTACCTCCGTTTCAAAAACAAATGCAGTCAATTCGAAGCTGCCTTCACATCTTGCCACCTCGTTCCGCCGATCTCCGGTAGGACGTAGGTCCTTGTTGTATAACGGGGATACCTTCGAGGTAAGCATACTATATATATCAGAGTAATGTCAGATATACTTATCACCATGGACGTTTACGTTGGGCAAGATAAATTCTGCGTCATGTAGACCCAAGTTCACGTAAGTTCAATTTTATGCGGGATTGCATTTGTACTAAATGACGTGAAATTTTTTTAATACTTACTCAGCACGAACTTGGAAATCATCTGCCGCAGAATTTTATTTCACCCTGCGTAAAATTCATGAAACATCTAGTATGCCAGCCCGAATGACACCCCAGCAACCAATTATGTTTTGAAATATTTGATCATCAAAAGCAATGCATGTTAGATAACAATGTATAATAGTATTGGTAGACAAAAAGAAGGAGATTAAATGGAAATAGTAGTGCAGTATCCTGGAGTGCTGCGTTTTACATGCGGTTATAGGGAGTTCTGAGTAAGGAGGGGAAATGAAAGAATTGCAGAGAAAAAAGAGAGAATATGCCACCAGGGCTATAAGCACGATAAGAGAAAGAAAAAGCCTTCACATTTGGGTAGATCGGCAGGGGTACATATTGTATTTGCGAAAAAGCACTGGCCATTAGCGTATACGAGCAATCGACGGATATACTGGTGGCGAGGTGGACCACCAATTTTCGATTGTCTTTTCCTTTGAGTGCGAAGGCGAGCACGATATATGGTCCAATCGCGTCTTTTTCCGCCACCCGCTTTTGAGCGATGGCGTATGCACCTTTTTGTTTGAATTGCAGATAAGGTTGGTGAAGAGTTGGAAAGCGCTGGTTAAGCCGCGTTTTGATGAGGAGCAAGTTTGGTCTGCAATATGACACAAATGTAAGCACAATCAAAGGCGGGATGAATAAAGTCCTACCATATTCAAGTTGCCCTATTTGTTGTGGCGATTTTTTTTGGAGGGAGTGGCATCGTCGAATGATACGGAGACTGTTGAAATTCCTCATAGACTTTTTAGACGACAGAGTCTTTGTTATCCGTACAGAACCAGTAACAGATGGCTCTAGCGATGAATCGTCAAATACTTCGGTGAACCGTGACGCCAACTGTAGCCCTTGTACTCTTGAAACGGAGGACATAGGAAATGGACGCTCCAATGAATCAGACGTCAATAATTCTGGAGAACTAGTAAGGGGAACAACGCACTCATTAGAAGTGGGGTCAAGATCAAAGAACGTCAAAGCATCTTTCTTAAATTGAATAGTAGAAGTCATGTCAAACGAAAGGAATGGTTGAAAGAAACAAAAGGAATGGACAGCAGCACTTAAACTCACGATCCTTTTTATTTATATTAAGAAAGCTTAGACCCTGTAAGACTTGCTACTCCTCTGAGTAGGAGACCGCCATACCTTTTCTTTATTTAATGTGATGTAAAACTACTGGAAACAAAGCAAAAAGATCTTCTCCCTGATCATTGGTGCGTTTTTCTGGTGCTCCCCTTTTTTTTTTTTTACCTTCTCCTATGATAACGGTTGCACGTGGAAACAAATATGTATTAGACTCATACTGCCGTTTTTTAATAATATGTAATACCTTATGAAACAGTACTGTTATCATTATCATCTTACTTTCCCATTTCAGATTCTTTCGTATTTAAGTATATAAGCACCAGGTGATCAAAAGGGGGCAATTTCTTTATGAACCTGCTGAATAAAACAAGCCTTTTCGTTGTGTTGACAGGTTTGAGCGCTTCTGTGAAGTTGCGTCGATATGATGGCCTTCCCGCCAGTTCCATGTGTGTGCACTCTATATTGAGCGCCGGCTTCTTCCTTTCTTTTTTTTTCTGGTCGTCAACCCTATCTCTTGACATATTTTACGAGCGTCCTCTTATACTACTCTCTCTATTTCGTTTTACTGCTTTTCTCCTCTCATTGTTCCTGGTGTTGTCTTTGTCTCTCGGTCTTTTCCTTTCCTCTTGCGCTATTGAACTTCCTATTTTCCTATTCCCTTGAAAGAATTGGACAGTATAGCCTAGAAGTTGAATGATCCACAATCATTAGGTAAATCACTTTAATCGGATTCTTCATTACTCGAAATAAATCTAACGTCTGTGAAGAGCCGAGGGTACTCGAAGGAAAAATTTACCTTGCGTTATTAATACATCAGTTTAAAGCATAAAGCTTATATGAACCTGGTTTCCCGGTAGACGCAAAGTTCATTTGAGCAGCATAGAGACCTATTCGTGGTTAGTATGTTTGATATAATCGAATGCCATATTGCTTAACCCCTTCAGGGCGCTTCCACGCGTTTGTGGGCGCCATACCCCGTGTTGTTGATCAGTGGACATCAAATGAAGATGTAAATGTATCGCTGAATCGACAATATTTTTAGTTTATATTATGCGTACTAGAAGCAGTTACAACCAATACGACCCAGATCACTTCACCTACAAGGTCAATGAACGAAGGTGACTGATGTTGTACATATAGTGAGTCATACTGGGGACGTAACAATGAATATGTCAAATACCCAGCGTTAGAAATATTGGTGTCAGATAAAGAATCCCATGTCATATAGCTGACGAATGCAGAAGGGTGTACAAGACTTTGTATCTGCTACCCTCCATATAAAAAACAGTGACCATCACTATTAAAATGCAATGGCCATCCTGCCTTTTCATTTTCCTGTATCTTCGTCGTGATCGATAATCTCTACGATGTCGGTCATCTTATCTGTTTGATAAGAGCCCAAGAATGCCATGACATATGTGAATTCAATCGGGGGAGACAGATGTGTTGAGGCGCGAAACATCAGAAAGGGGCATAAATTCATTTGCTCTTGCATGGAACAAGTGCAAAACGGTATGGCTGCAATCAAGTTCGAGGAGTATTCTGGCATACCATGTATAATCAGAACGAGTAGATTACAGCATTTCGGCGCCCAGCGAATGTCGCCGAAAGCAAAGACCGTAGTGACCTTCAGCCAGTAGCATAGAGCTTCGGCAGTATCTTCTGTAGGCTTAGAAGGAAGATGGGCTAGTTCGAGAACTTGCGTTACAGAAGGCATATATGTGCGTGTTTCGTTGCTTTTGTATATGTGCGTTCAATGTGTCGCTGACGGGGTTTATCCAATATCGAAAGACGGTTTCATGATGTGAGCTGGGTGATACCGTGCGATTCTATGCTTGGATGACACTGGCTTGGATAGGCGGCGTAATGAAAGTTTGAGATTTCGGATCACATCTCAGTTGGTTTCCCTTATTTGCAGTCCGGTAAATGTTGCCCTCTGCATCTTTATGCTTCGCGATTTTTTTTTTTTTTTTTTGCTTATTTTCTTCGGATATACACCGCTGCAGTAACTCATTAATGTGAAGCGACTATATGATTGGTAGATCGAGCTGTTGAGGTGCGTCTTTGTTCTGTATTCCTGCCACTCCTATTTTTTCTTTCTCGCTTCTTTTTCTCATATTGGAAGTGCCACACCTCTTTCAGTGATCATCATACATTAAGTTTACCCGGCACAGCAGCCCTCACTCCACTTCTTCTCTGGCATTTTCCTTTTTGTGTTTTTCTTTTGTTGCTGCTGTAAGTTCTACAGTCCGTTATATGCTCGTCATAACTACCTTCATGATGAATAACTAAATCGTCTTCTTCCTTGTTTCTCTTCCTTTTCACCCAGGAGAGGACAAGCGCTTCTTAACGGAGTGCATATGCCCTAGATTAGAGTACGGTGCCTGTAATTGGCTATCCTTGTATTAAATGAGCAACTACACACTGACAGCGTTTTTCCCACCTGTAGCACCAAGCTGCTGGTATAGCGACACTACCGTTAGTAAATCCTATGAGAGGATAAATACAGTAATATCTGGGTAAGCTATCTCGAAGTCTGCCCAACACTCCCGTGCGCTTGAAGGGGAGTTGGTATTCCTACTGGTGAACTCTTTTCCGAGGACTCACTGACAGACACTTGTTCTGAGTGCTCAATAATGAACGCCTTTGACGAACATTTGACGTCCCACCTGGACCTCTCGGATGAAGCCATCAAATTCGGTGATGTCAGAATGTCGTGTGTAAAATCTTCACTGCTAGACGATAGATCTTCTTGTGCTTTCTCGTCAACGTTGGTTTTATAATTCGGACAAATGCAGGTTCTAGAGTTAGCGTGCCCTATGGACTGCATGAGCTGCAAGGTCCAAAGAACGACGATACTCGGCTATCTTCGTCCTTTATAGTTCTTCCAAGGCTTCGTGTCCTTTGGATATCCAGTTGCACCTCTCGAGTTTCCTCTTTTCCTATAGATTTCGGTATCGATGGTGGTACTTAACAAGCAACCATACCTTGGATGAAATATCTCGCGAGATAAACTGACAACACTTATTTTCACGTCTACTTTCATTACCGGACATGCCTCAATCGCTAAAATGACTATATAATGTAAGTGGAATATCAGTATATTGTATGTATGCATCTGTCATCACACCGATCTCTCCGAGCTTGCTTTTCTTCTTCTTCTTGAAGCTTTCGAACACCCTTTTTCCAGGATGCGAAAAGCGTTGCGCCGAAAACAGGAAGCCATAATGAACCCACCTCTGAAAAATTCTTCAACGAAGAGAAAGGAAGTGATGCTTAATTGTCTGACAGAATTATACAAGGTTCTATGAGTCAATTCGTGTGGACCTAGCAACTTTAAGGGTAGATAATTGTTATTCTTAGACCTGACACCAGTTTACAGCCGGTCTTCCAATCGATTGCAAGAAAATTTTCACGCAATTTCGCAAGTCTCTCCACCGATTTACTTGCCTTTACTGCGATCAGGGAGCGGAGCTTATCGTGGCATGTAATAACTGATACTTTGTCTGAGCGCGCTAGGTAGTCTGACTCCTTCATCGAAGATCTTTCCGTGAGCAGCTTTTACGGTTTTAGCAATAGACAGTATTTATTGACGAAGCATATATGCGACCATGGCACTGATAAGGTTAAGTTTTTGAACGTTCACAGAGATCCTTTCTATTTCAGTCAGAATAACAGGGATTCTTCTCAATGCAATCTCTCGGGGGAGTAGACCAGCTAGCTTACGATAGTGTCGAATAAGAAGCTTTTCTTTAACGTCACGCAGATTTCTTGTCTCGTCATTGTCATACGTTTAATGAATTTCGAGTAGCTTGAAATTCATATCGTGAATAATGACGTTTGTTTTGCCATGCTGCCATCCTTAATGGAGAGATTAAAGCGCTTCCTATTTGTGTTGAGTATAGGACCTATGCGACCACTTCGTCTTGGGACTTCACCATTGCTTCTATATATCTTAATCTTAAACTATTTTATAAAGAAACATCGATTTGAAATATCGCTACCTAATATGGAGTTCCAAATACTTCCCAGAGTGAACTTTTCTTCGCATCTGAAAGTTTTCTTTGCGCATGAAACTTTCAGCTTCCCCATACCACGCGCTTGCCATTGGAGGATGACTAGATTTCCCCGAATGTCCAAAAGTTGAGTGAATGCTGTGTATTCACACGTTACATATCATCTCTCATCGAAGGAAGGAACAGGAGTATTCTTTTTAGAAACTTTTGTGTCATCAGACAGTAGCGATCGTTTTAATTTAATCCAGTCAACAATACTTTTCTCCTCCAAGACTTCCTTCGTGATATGTATTTATTCTTGCACTGTGTTTCTTTATACAAGATGATCGAATCAATTTCAATGGGGGGAATAAGAAGATTAAAGCAAGAACTTCCAGAACAGAATCCGCCAAGAAGGATGATTACACTATGACACACTGATTGGCTTTTGTTGACTGTATTCTGTATAGATAAGGATCAAAGAAACAATGCTCTTCGCGTAAATGATGCCAGGCTCAATCAGACCAGTCACTTTGAAGCTCTGGGTAACAATTTTTGCTTTTTCCCATCACTTCAATTTTTTCTTCTCTATCATGTATTCTCTCAAGAAAAGACAACCGCCCAAAATGCCGCCAAAACATAACTACGTGCCGAGCACACCTATCGAAGTTATCTTCCGTGTTGCGCAACGTAGGTTTACCCGTACTGTTATTATGTATGTAAAGCTTCTGTATCCGCAGCGGAAGTTGTGGAGATAACCGATTCCAACTGTGAGAATCATCGTAAAAAAATGTATCTAGCCCAAGTACGTATTTGGTTCAGACTTTGTTTAAGTATAACATCTATTTTTCCTTTTGCAGTGGACAAAATACCCATCAGTGTTATCAAGACCGCCGCTGTAGACTTGCATATCTCTTTTATCAATGGAAGCTCTACGACGAGCGCTTTAATCTTGATGTTGTCAGCTAGATGATAAATAGCGCATATCCCCCTTTCCCCTAACGCTATTGAACGTAAGACCTTAGCGTACTGTAACGGTTGTAAATTTTTATGACTTGTTAGTCGAAGAGACATGAAACCTCGCGTGATTATGAAGAACGTCGTTTAGGATAATGTACCCGCCATGATTCCGCGATAAATCCATCAAATTACATTCTACGCTACTCTAAGTAAATTTTGTCTTCCAGAATGAGCTGATCTTGCGCTAAAGGGGAACAAACACACGCACTTCTCTTAAAAACTTGGTCCTCATATGGACGCAAACTTTATTGGAGTGGCATAATATATGCCATGGATACTAAAGTGAAATGATGCGGTGATGTCTTCTAAATTACCCCGAAGATGTCCTGCCGCTCGTGCAAGGACATATCTAGTTTTTGCATTTTACTAGATACCACGTTAGTGGTTGGTATTTGTTGTCGTAGAGATTGTCTTCATTGAAAGCATCGTCTATTATGCTTAATCCTCCTGAATCCGTGCTCGGACACACACTGGAGTCATACGATTAGATAGCCTTTACATCTCTTCCACGTCTAGTATCTTCGTTTGCTATTTAACTTTATCGTACATTAGGTAGACAAAAGGTATGAAGGAAAAAAAAAAGTCGGCCTCCCCCTTAAAATTCGCATTGCTTCCTGTTATCCGGAACAGGTAAGGAACCAACCTCTGACACGGAACGCATCATGAAAAGGTGTAGAGCATGAATACGGGCATCGGATCGATGTAAAAAAGGACCGCTCTCCCAGCATGAAGTTCGTTTGGAGCAGAGACCAATTTGTCTTAAAAAAATTGACGCCAGATCAAGCGAAGTCCTACATCAGTCTGACCAGGCGGGGATTCGCGCAACACAAAAGAGTCCCTTATTGGACGCAGACAAATGTTTTTGTGCAGCTTCCTTTTTCCTACAGTAGCTCATGCCTACATGTCATCCTGATGTGGTCGTTTTCCTTTCCATTTCGTTCAACCACACAACCTTACACCAGATTACCCAACCCTAATTCTTCCACATTTATACGACCAAAACGACGGCAATTACTAACAGTAGTTAAATGGGCGATCTTGACTATTCTTCTGGCTGTGGCGACATTTTTCCTAGTCTGTCAGCTCCAACTTAATATTCGCATATACCTTCGCAACTGGATCTCGCATTCTGAAGATGCTTACGATGGATCATTGGCAGGATGCTTTGATGATTTACCAGAAGATAGCCCCTACCTGCAGGGTTATACGGAATATGTCTACGACGTTTCGCCGGGCATAAGCCTTCTAGAAGACTACGACTGTTATGATTTTGCAGCCACTATTCAAGCCCTACCTACGAACGAAACCCTCCCTAATTCGAAGAAAACCATTTTCCACGCTTACTGGAGAGCCGATTTAGCTCCTGTCGGTCCCAAGCAACTCGCCACTTTACGATCTTTTTTCGCTACCCAACGTGTAAATGATTCGGTTCTGTATCTATGGTCCAACGGTGACCTGTCATCCTCCCCCATTATCCAAGAGATCAAAAGCCATGTCGGTGATCGGCTACAGACGCTCCTGTACGACCCTAAAGAACTTTCTAAGGGTTCCCCGATGGAAGATTCTGCACATCTGAATTTTAAGGATAGTAGCGGTTATTTGGATGGTGATCTTTTACGGCTCTTAGTTGTCTATCGATACGGTGGTATGTGGTTCGACATGGATTCGCTATTCGTACGGGATATGTCTCCGCTGCTGGAACACGAGTGGCTATCTCAGTGGGATTGCTATTTGCCTAATGGATTTCCATTCAATGGTGCTTTCATGCATTTCCACAAGCGTTCTCCTTATCTATGTGAAATGCTGTAGGAATTGGCGAATGGTCCGTTGCCTCGCCCAAGCACGATCGATTGGGGTGGCTTCATGTATTATCGAATCTATAGACGCTTGCTTCATCACGGCATCAGACCGTGGGCCATTCTACCATGGTGCTTTACTGATCCCATGGTATGCGCGCCAAGAAATTCTATGCCTAATGCATTCATCGAGGCAGAATTCCCAAAAGACAGATTATTACAAACATTTGCCTATCATTGGCATAACCAATGGAAAAAAGCTCCCGGATCTTTATTCCGATTCTTAGAAAGTCGACATAAAGAGGTAACAAAGTGGTAATTTAAAAAATAAATAAAGCATCAATAAGTTAAAAACAACAAGGCAGACGTCTTCGTATTATAGAACTTGATTTTCGTGTGCAACCCTCATCTATGGAACACTAGAGTTGTATCTCCGATTCTGTCTTCAGAAAAAAAGGAAGCGCAATGCATTTTTTCGCCTAAACCGCGTTCTATGGCACAGTTCATCGTTTATAAATCAAATAGATCCGCCATGTGATAGGTATTGAATGGTTTTGCGCAGTTCCTTGCTTCGCCGAATATTTATTATGGTGTTCACAGATTTGTGTTCAAAGTTTGATCACAAGCCAATGGTCTTAGTACAAAAACATTCTTTTACTGCAAGGTGAGTTAAAATGAAGCTAGTTTGACTCGGGACCGCAAATAAAAGGTAAAGTTTCTGTTAACATGGTCCCTGTGATATGTTAACGTGTAGATTTCAGGCGGCCAACAGTTCTCTATTGAAGTGTTTCAAGTAAGGCGCAAATACAACGATGAAGACGTGGCCAAGGAGAACACCAGCCACATCATACGTGTCGTCGGCATTTTTGGTTCGCTCAAAGATTACTTGCCGTATTTGTTTTACCTCATCATGTGTATATTCTAAGAGTTCGTTGATTGTGGGCTATTTCGATTTACATAGGCGAACTTTCAGCAGCAGCTGGAGACCACCTCAGCCAATTCCGTATTCAACAAGCTCTTTCCTTCTGTTTTCTTTTTCCTGTAAATCTACGAAGAGAACGGAGGCTTAAAGCTCGAGTGAGACAGGCGCAGATTGAACCAAGTTTACCCGCCTGCAGTGGGACGCTAATTAAGCGCTCGTGAAATGGTCCTCTTGTCTATTATGCAGTTCAGTTGATATATTCTGGGGCAACGCCACCAGCTTTGATATGTGTTCAGAGATGTAAACGTACTCCAAAGAAAAGTGATAATAATTAACCTCCTTCTCTGGGAGGGCCAGACGGCCTCCATCTCTTGGCAGTGGAACGTACGGGATTTCTCTTATGATTTTGCTCTATTTGAAATCATTCGGCGTTGCTTCCAGATAAACTCTGCGTTTTGAAGTGTGTTTTTTTACGTTTATCCGATGCTATGATTTGCGTGTCACACTCTTCCATATTACGTTTGTGCCGTTGGTAACTTTCCATTATCTAAGGCAGAGACAGAGGTGTTACTGTCTCGTGCAAGGACGTGCTAAAGGTAGGGACCTTTCTCTCAGGCAAAAGGTGTGGCAGTGATCGGATTTTTTTTATTTCATGCAAAGGGTGTGTGCAAGTTTCGTTTTTTTTATCTCACGCAAAAAGCGTGTCGGTGATAGCGTACCATCGTCTCATGCAAAGGACGAATAAGTGATCGGGTTCTTTTGACTCATACAAACGGTATCTTAGAAACAGGATTCCGTCGTCTCATGCAAAAGACGTATTCAAGATGGGTTCCTTTCACCTCACACAAAAAGGATGTCTCAGATAATGGAAAGTAATGCATATTTAAGTGGGAAGCCCAACCTCTTTCTTCTTCTTTTTTCCTTTTTGTACATTTTACTCGTTTTCTTTATCAATCCAACGTATGGGAAGCTATATGAAAAAACGAAAAACACGCAGTCTTGAAAACTGTACAAAGCTGTAACTGTGTTAGTCCAGTGTATCTGAGATTGAATTCGGAAGGTGATCTTTACGACAACAAGCATCATGTCTTTGGTGGAATACGAAAACGAATATCCAGGCATCTCCCAAAGGAAGCATCTGGCAAGAGCGGTAAAAGATGTCAATATCATTTCATTTACTAACTATGAAATATGTTATACGCAACCCCGATGAATTTTGCGTCCATGGGAAGGGCCACCTTCATGTAAGTAATAAATGCCCTTTCTGCCATAACTGGCATACTAGCTACGCTCGTTTTCTTTCCAGTGCAATGTTGGTTCTTTCTGGGCGCGAAGTTTATTTTAAAGTAGCGTAAAATGTATTTCAATAAATAGTATCCTAGTGAGAATTAAAAAGCTTCCATGTACACCCAACAGTCATAGCAAGTAGACGATACGCACGACAACATTCCTTATGGAAATCGGTTCCTGATTGATTACTTTTCCGAAAGTTAAAAAAGAGTCCATCAGGCATTGGCGTATAACGTTTGATAAATTAAATAAACAGACAATAACGGAACATGTTGAGACTCTTGGATCATTCTTTATTATCGATCTCGAGAAATGAGTAATCAAAAGATTGATGTTCACGTTTTTCAGGTACATTCGTGTATGGACCCTGAGATGATTTGTACTTCAATTTGATACGGTTTAGCTATCCTGACTGCAGAATATGGCATGGGCAGTACGTACAATGGACCACTTTTTCCCTTATGGAAAGGTGGTCAACCAGAAACAGGTTTCTCATAATGGCTTACTACTTAAAATGCTTTTGTATCACTTCCCAAAACCTCAGAACTGCTGGTATCGCAATTTCTTCTTGCTCCAGGGATTGAGAGTGCTGGTATACATTCGTGGTAAATACTTCGCCAGGATTTAGAAGCGCAATGGGCTTCCGCTTTCCCAACCAACCTCAAGAAAGCACAGGTTGTAAACCAGATTCCGTGGTGATTAGGTTGCAACAGGCTCGGATTCGTTGCTGAGCATTTATGAGAAGAGTCTGTTGTCGGTTGCAAAAATCGGGGTTGCAACAATCATTGATCCAGTGCAAAACAAAAGAGAAACATTTTGAAGTTTCTTCGTACTGCTACGCTGTAACGAATATCAGGATCGACGGCTTTTCTACCTGTAACTACTTGAAACGCTTATTGCCACTACCTAATGGTACTGGAGCAAACGTTTATATGCCCATGGATCCTTGCACTATTTTTACTCGGAAACCCTTAAGTTCCAAGCGTCCACAGCATCAAGTTGGCGTGTGTAAGGGCGGTTTTCCATAGAACTAAATATTACCCAGTGGCAAGATAATGATGGTGCGATATTTGTTTGTGGATTGTATTTGTTTCATCGTCAGCGATACACAGCAAGTCCTTTGTGTCTTTTCTTTATTTCACTGAGAAAGCAAGAGATGGTGTTGTACTTGTGCATGCGTGTGCCTTTATGATGTTCTGTTCATTGAGTTGTCCCACGGCAGCAGAATGATTTCCTTGACGTCTTATAAGTGGACTTAATTTTGAATGTTATTCCATTTTAAGGTACGGACCTATGTCCCTGTATGCGATGTACAGGGCATCGCCAGCACGAGCAAAATTAGAAACTTGAAGAACATGGAGGTGACTTGATAGAACCTGGATATGATAGAGCGATGATACCCTGTGTGATCAACATGATTCAATTGCTGAGATGTGACAACATGGAAGCAGCACGATAAAAACTAGATATGACATAGATTCCACTTTGCAAAGAGTATTTAAAGGCTCTTTTCCGATGCTTATCATACTGCATCATTCACGGTTACAAGGAAACACAAATAAGACTTATCATTGGTGCCTGAAGCCGACGCAATTACAGAAATACAGAGCGCCAGAGGGTAGAATCCGGAAAAGCAACGGAGAGGTGTATTGCGTCAATCCAGAGTGTCCTAGTCTATCTAGAGGTTGCGCCATCATGGGCCGAGACATCAACGCTTCACGAAACATCGCTTTGAAAGGGATCTCTATGGTGGTCTCCGTCGATGAAAGTCCTTTGGTTCCCTTCAGTTCTCAGCAGACGAGCACATTCCAGGTCGTTAACCTTTTTGCTGATCTACCAACCCAGGTTCGACGGCTGCAAGGTCCGGAATGGCAACTACTGTGGCAAGTTTCTCAGTATATGGATGAACGATTTGGCCTATACGGTGTATTGTAAAACTATAATGGAAGCAGCATTCATCTTTGGCATCCACAAGGGCTACGACAGTCTGACCATCTAAATGGTCTTCACTATTCGACATAATGCGTTATCATATAATTTGTATAAAGAGTAATTGCGACAGATACTCGAAATCGATTTGTACAAAAATGACACCACACAAAAGTACAGAAAGGAATGCGAAAGTAATAAAACAAAGAATGAATGGCATGCTATTTATCAGCCTTGTGGTTTCTGTACCGTTGTATCGTATACGCGGATAAGCTTGTGCTGGTCGCTGTCGTTTTGTGCAAAAGCGTAACCACGGTTACGCTTGAGTCGTTGTATACGCCGTACCTTATTAACTGCCTGCCGAAACCGGTCCATACGTGGTCGGTAATCGGGCAGGTTGTGCTTCTGAATCTCCTGCACAAAGTGATACGGTAAAGGCCGGTACATACGTTTAACACTAACAAAGATAATGGGAGATAAGATAAACTGCTGCAAAGGAAAAAAGTTACGTACTACTTCCAAATGAAGTCTCGGAGGTTACAAACAGCGGGCACGAGGATCACAAACAGCCAAAAATTAGGATTGCCCCATAACATGGGAACCATGCCATAGTACTCTGGGAAAACATCTACTGAGATAGCTGGCCCAATGTAGGCAACAATCGGTAGATAAATAAACCAGACGAGCATAGATCCGGGGATAGCAATGACAGTGTACTTTGTCCACACGCTGTCAGAAAATTAGCAACGACTCATCTACCTGTATCAATATTGGTAGCTTACTCTGTGATTAAAGCACCTTTCCACAGGATGCAGCCCAAGACAGCCGTAAAAACGGCCGTTCCAGTCCACCATTGTCCTCCGATCAGACCGTCGCCAAAGACACCGTCATTTCCAAAAGCACCTACTGCGAGAAAGAACAAGATCTTTCCAAAAGGTCAGATCGTGGGACGGTATGTTCTATGACTTACCAAGGAGTGAAAACAGGCGTTACCAAACCATCCCCAGAACTTTTTCTGGTTGAAGAACTCGTTATTCTGTCCGAGCATGTACATCTGCGGATATTTATCCAGCATCCGTGCGGACACAAACTGATCAAAGATACCAATGACCAACGGTGGTAAGAAGGTGAAAATGACATTGAAACATGACATAGTCCACGATTCGTAGAGCGTTGATCCCGAGAATCCGTTGTAGAAAGCATACTTAACACGAGCGTTAGTTTGACAAGGTGATCAGAAAATAATAGGCAACTTACCCAAAATTGCGTGAGATACATGGCTACATTTTTGTAGAAGTAATAGAAAATCATCTTGCTTAGACGCTGGTAGGCCCAAGCACCATGGACTAACAACAATTTCTTCAGGAATCGGAACTGAGAGATAGCGAAATCAGCGCTCCGAGCAGCCTGTAAGCCTTCAACACCGCTGATACCGACGCCGACATGGGCGGCTTGAATCATGGAGACATCGTTAGCGCCATCACCAATGGCAAGCAGAATCGCCTTTTCATATTTTTTTACAAGTTTGACCACAAGAGCCTTTTGAAGTGGTGATACACGACAACAAATAACAGATTTGCAAAGCACAGCGAGATCGAACGTGATTTTTTCAACGTCCTCCTCCAGAGCAAAACCTAATGCCTTGCCATCAATAATGAACGCCAACGGCTAGGTGACAGGAGCAATGAAATCATAAGCCTACACCGTAATCACAAGATTTTCTAACCTACCTCCATATCATCGCCACGCTGTATCGCGTCTCTGATTTCTGTTAATTTCCCTTCCAAGAAATTCTTGGTATCCCAGTGGTTTTCTTCATTGCATACGATCAAACTCATTTCTTCGTTCAGCAGTCTGCAGGAATACCCGATATTGATGGCTGTTTCTTGTCTGTCTCCCGTTAGAACCCAAACTTTGATACCGGCCTCCTGAAGTGTGTGAATTGTGTCTGGTACACCATCTTGCAGCTTATCTTCGATGGCTGTCGCTCCCAGGAGGAAGAGATCTTTCTCTATCATCTCTGCAGCTTTGTCAAGTTCCTCAGATCGATTTACCAGCGTGGTAGCGGCTTTATCGTAAATTTGCGACCACCGGGCGTATTCCTCCTCAGGAATCTCCCGCATAGCAATACAAAGCGTACGGAGACCTTCGGAAGCGAATTCCTTACCAAGCTAATGTCAACGACACGGCACAATAAACTGATAGTTTTTCTCTGTCTATACCTCTAAGTGGAGCAGCGTTGCTTCAACGAATGGGTTATTTTCTGCTAAGCGCTCCAAAATAACGGTATCGGCGCCTTTACAATATAATTTGATCTTCCCATCTGGGCCTCGTATGACAGCAGACATACGCTTACGGGTCGAATTGAACTCGCAAACATTAAGCACCTGGAATTCCATCTCATGCCCACGAACTGTACAAGCAATTGAGTTTGGTCGACGCGTCTTAAATGAATTATATCAGTATAGATGTAACTCTTCGCTACTGCAAACTTACATGAAACTTATATCCCAGTTGACTTGCACCCTTTACCAACGCACCTTCGTCTGGTGAAGATGCTTGATAAACGATTTCATCGCTGTCGTTCGCTGCTTCTGGAATGACAGTATGGCAGCTAGACAGCAAAATAAAGAATTCGTTGATTACGTTTGCAGTTGGATGTTGTTTGAGATGTTCTTCAAGCTGGGGGAATGTGTATTGTAATGTGGGATCATCAGATCCCTCTCTGGCTTGTTTATCTGCATCAACCTTGTCCGCATAGGAAAGACCTGCAATAGAAGCTTGCCGAAATTGCATTTCGTTACATGTCAAGGTGCCAGTTTTGTCCGAGAAAACGAATTTGACCTGTCAAACAGGTTAGCACATTGTATCTTCTGCCATACAGGTCGGGTTACCTACTTGACCCAGTTCCTCGATAAGACTACTGCTTCGAGCCACAGCTGGCGTGTCGCTAAGTTCATAATACATATCCAAATCCGCTTCGATTAAATAAGACTGGACAAACTTCACGATCTCCATGGTCACCATCAAACTAGGGAGAAATTAGTAACATTGCGGTAATGATCCTATCAAGAGTACCTGATAGGAATAAAGCTGTTGAACAAAATCAGGAAGGTCAAGATATCATATCCAAACTGCTGGGCTCCATTGAGTTGTCGGAGAGGTAAATATGCGACATCGGCCCCTTTGTAGATCTTTTTTTTTTCTTTATGTTAATGAAGATCATTCTGCCGTTGCGAACACTTACTGTGAAGACCAAACCGCCGATAGCACAAGCAATGCTCATGGCCACCAGGATAACAAATAAATAAAGGATGTTGCGATTGGTGATACGCGTTACGTTAGACACCTTGGATGGTTTTTTGCTACGATATGCCGTGAGTCATTGATTTCGTAACGCTACTCCGAGATGTACCTTGAATTTAGCATCAACTTTGTTTCATGGCCAGTAAATACAACTACACCATAGATCCACAACGTGTTGCGCAACTGAGCACCGCGAAGCAACAGCTGCGTTGGATCCAAGGCATAGTCACGCGATTTGCCCACTTCATCTGTAACAGCAGTTGATAGAACACCGTCGTAGTTATACAGCCGGTTGTTCGGCTGTTCTGATCGAATGGTGCCATGGAACTGGCTCATCTCGACAGGATTCAGGATTTTTGCCGTCTGTGTTAATGCCTGCTTGATCTTGAGATTGACCTCACTAATATTCATCGCCCCAGTATCAATACACCAGATTTAATGCAGTTCACACAACTCACCCATCCAAGTTACTTGTCTCGATATAGCAAAGACCTTCCGGTTCGGAGCTACTGATCAAGATTAGATCAGCCGGGAAATTCTCGCCGCCTTCGACACGCAAGACGTCGCCAACTTTAATATCGCGCCATTGCTTTTCCACAAATTCCGTCCCAACCAAGACTTTACACTTGCGCGCGTTCAATTCAGCATCCGAACGATGGACACCCTATACGTCCAATTAACGACATCTCATTCGCGCAGACACCTCGTACCCAATCTTCGACGATCTCTTTGATAGCAGTAATTAACAGAACAATCAATAAGGGAACTAAGGTGGTATATCGGGACGTCGGTGAGATGCCAGGAATTTGCTGTGTAGATGTAGTATTAGAATCTTAGTTCTCCACGTTAATGATTGCTCCTTACCTGAATACCCGATATAAATAAAAAGAATAAATTCGCGTACTTTGAGAACTCCTCGTACAAAAATTTGGGCAAGAATGTGATGATAGTGTACTTCGCAGTAAACACGCGATTATGCAGAAATTTCTGCTGGTCGTTCAATTCAGAGTTGTTCAAATAAATAATCCGCTCGCCGCTCTCGGTTGTTGCTCCGGAGGTGCCACCAGTTCGCCCTGTCAAACGATTGAAAAGATCTTTGCCTTGTTCCATAATATTTTGGCGTCGTGATCGTCGCCTTTTGCTATTTGGTGCTTTCCCAGATACAGGCGAAGAGCTAGGAGACTCACGCATAGGAATCGCTCCAGAAATAGGGCTCTGGTGGGTCAATAATCGTAAGTCGTCGCCGTCCTCAGCAGCATGCGCTTCGTCATAAAAGGAATTTGAAATCATTTCTAAAAAGGTAATCCTGAATCGATATGTGATCTATCTTGGGAGAGAATCATGCTACCTGAATCTACAATAACAGCGTCGCTGTGTTTTAACTGGCCTAGTTCGTCGTCTTGTAAGTAAGCGTGTGTAGCGGTCGTTAAGTAGGGATCCTGTCGGTCTGCTGTCGTCAGTGAACCCGATGACGGAAGAGAGAATTGTTGTTTTTCTGACTGTTCGTTAGGTGCGTAGGAGAAAAGAAATGATGATTTAGTAGAAGAAGATGTCGCATGTGCTAGAGACTGGGGATGCTGCAGATCAATAAGATCGTTTACGTATTCAGATCGAGTTGCGGTAGTAGTAGATGACGCAAAGTTCCTTTCTGCGTCTGCTGGATGATGGTCAAAAAGATTTGTGGTGCCAGACGTAGTTAAGGTGGGCTCATCACCGTATATATTCTGTGCCTGTTGTCTAGAAGTTCCAGAGACTTCTGACAGGTCGTTAAAGGGGCTCTTATTGTACGACGCCACGTTGATAAACTATAGATATCCGAGATTATTTACGAAATAAATAAACACATATCGTCCTTACTTTGTTTTCGTAGAAACGAAGGAAAAGAGACGCGACGGTTTCATCTATCGTCGCATTTTCCTTTTTTTCTTTTAGAAAAGTTTCGTTCCTGAACGAAGCATATGCGTCATCAACCGCTATGGCACCTGTAAGTGGCTGGGTTCGCTAAGCGCTTTGCTACCATTTACATACGGCATTGATTTTTATTGGACTATCTGGGATTGAACGTGAGCCGACTTTATTTTTGGAAGACGAGTGATGAATTACGACATGTTGTGCCAGCTTTAAATTATTTGGCGTGAGCTTCAAACGAACTTTACGCTGGAAAGTATCGTTTTATCATGGCAAATGTAGCCATCAAGGACGGTCAGATTGCCCGCAGCTTGGCCAGCTTTATCTTTCTAAGCCCTTGAGCAACGTTGTTGCCTTTTTAGTCGCATTGAACCGAGTAATTCTGCATTGCTCTAAACGATTTTACGTTAGTGTATGGATTCTTTCGACGAAGATAATCTTTTCTTTCGCATTTTAATCCAATGCTGCTGCCTTCTCGGTAAGAGCCTTGACTGATCTGCAGGACCTGCGCCCTGGATCACCTCCGATTGCAACCGTTACTTATATATTACGCAAAATAAGCAAAGGCGTTGTCGATCCACACAAATAGTTCTTGTGTTTTCCAACAAAGTCTACCAGCCTCAACTTCTTAACAGGGAATATCCCTAGTAAAAACGATAGCCTTGTAATGCTACTTGCAAGTGTGACTTTCTGACACACATGATCGAGTTTTACAAGATGGCTTGGTGAACAATGGCTATTGAAGTTAAAACCCCGTAAGTAACCTTCGACCTTAATTCATTGGACAATGAGGGAGCGTTAAGCCCCGTATCCCCAAGCCAACGGCACAAGTATCCCCTGTGTAACATACACCCTAATTTGACAGGACCAAAAAGAAAGGTGTGAAGTTAGCCGGTTGAGACCCTGCTTGATTGCTTCATTTCAAGACATAATACTATTGTTGAAGATAACGACCGCTACCGGCTTGAAATTTTTAAAAATAATTGCATTTTTATTTCTTGACCATTTCTATGTAACACAGGTGCGCTACGCGCCACGAAAATTTCATGGGTTTAGTTATCGAATGTGAATTTAATTGGTTCATACCTAGGCACCTACGGGCGCATGGCCTAATCCACTTATCGAGGTGGATTTACTGTTGCCATTGTCTAGAAGGCCTGTAAAGCAAGCTGGTCGTTTTTGATGCGCGAGCATGGACGTTTCAATGAACGCAATGCTACTGGCAGCGCTCCCGTCTCGATGCAAATATCTCGCAGTCAACATGATTTGTCCTATAATGTGAATTAACGTGGTACTCTGTAATGTCGTAAAAGGAGCATCAAACTCTATTTGAGCTTTCTAAAGGCTACCTTTGATGAAATGGAAAAGTATTCAGAAACGAAGGGACATTATCTTCTCATGGATAATGGCTTCAACGGATATAGGAAGGTATATTCACTCTCGAGGATATCGGTATGCTTACTTTCCTCCGTATTCTCCTGAACTGAATCCAATCGAACAGTTTTGGTCCGTTGTCAAAACCAAAGTTAAATGAAATAAATTCCTGAAAGAAGAATCATTTATGGATAGAATCGGGGAGGCTTGTGATAGTTTATATTTAAGTGACCTCAGATATTTCGCTTCTTATTCAGTCCAATGCTTTGACAAGTGTCTCAATAACGAAAGACTATAACAAAAAAAAGCCCATGAAGCATCACGAAATTAGAAAAAAGCATCACGTTTGATATAAGCAAGTGCTCGTTTATCTCATTGATTGAGTTTTTCATAAAACGGAAGGTTTGTGGAAATCAACATCACTGCCATTTTGGGCCAAGTAGTTTAATGTTTTGGAATAGATGTTTAGACCTTGAGAAAGATTGCGTGTTTTTGAACTTGGATTATAATCCAATAGCATCTACGTGGTAATTACATAGCACCGGATTCCACTATCCTTTAGCGCATACTTAACATTTGGGCGACGAGATTTCCAAAAAAGTGTTCACATGAAATTGTAAACACCCTATTATAGTTGACAAATGGCAAAATCCGAGTGATGCAGTACAATTCAGAATGGTGACGCTCCCACCACGTTTGTCTTTTATCAATGATACAGAAAACAACACCACTACGGGAAAACGTCTTGGAAAAATCTTGGATTTTGTTGGTTTTGTAAGATTTCTCCAAGATCTTGCTAAGTTTTTGTTAAGATTTTTCCAAGATTATGCAATAGTTAAGATTTTTTCCCGTAGTGCACAAAGCTGTGGATAGTATGTAAGCACAAAAAAGGATCAGAGGGAATAGAGGGAAGGAGATCACAATTGCTTGATTTGGTCGTCTTCGTTGACGGTGAGAGACCCACTTACTCTTTTTGCTAAGGTTCTCTTGCTCCAGGCACATTTTCTAGAATACAATAATGTCCATGATGCATATTGTATGGTGGTTTTATATTCCATGCGCATGTTTTATCTTCAACTTCGGTAACAACTCAAGAGCTCTGACCAAGTGAAAGCATTCTTCCTAGTTAGTTGGCACTACGGCCAATCGGATTTCGATACAAATGATGCGCTCGCCGTCAAATTTGGTCGCCAAAAGAATGATCTTGTCGCCAATCGCCTGGATGGCAAACACTTGGCGTCATTTAAACGTCATTGAGGAAGCACAACGATACTTCATCATATACAGCTGTCTTCCATGTTACGTTTGTGCCACTGATAGCTTTCCATTATCTAACGCCAAAGATGTCTCATGAAAAGGATGTGTTAATGATAGGATCGATTATCCCATGTCAGCGACCACGTTCTTTTATTTCATGCAAATGACGTATCAGTGACCGGATTCTTTTATTTCATGCAAAGGGATGTACCAGTGATCGGGTTCTTTTGGCTCATACAAGCGACGTCTCAGAAACAAGATCCCATTGTCTCATGGAAAAGGCGTATTGAAGACAGGCTTCATTTATCATTAAAAAGAAGGAAATTTCAGGTAACGGAAAGTGATGCGTATTTAAGGGCAACAACTTTTTTTTCTTTGGCTCTGTTGGTACAAACATCTCCGGTACGGACGTCAACTTTTTATAACATATCCGGTATCACTCATTGTTTTCTATATGCCGTTTAGGCTGCGCGACCGCTGCCCCGCACCGTCTTAGCTGTGTCGGTACTGTATGCCCTTCACTCAATTAAGTAAATAGTGTCACACACACTCAGGATCGCTCATTTTCCGCAATAGGTCGCCAGGCGTTGCATCCCTTCAAGTCCTCTACAGACGGCTTCAAACATGGCCGCTCCAACACCATCGGGTCTCCCCAACCCCAGGCCGTCCCCACCGCTCCAGGTGCGGGGGGAGGCCGCCACAGTTGCATCACATGTGCGCTTCCACCTTAGTCTTACTTCAGTATCTTTGATGAAACAATGGCACAATCTTGCGGGTTTGGCAATTTGGATGGTAGATCTGCGTCGTTGCCGAAAAAATGTATAAAATACACGTAGAAAAGGGTTATTCTAAAATGAAGATGACGCTCCATTTATGGCGCCTAAACGTCAATTGAATGTAGAATGTATTCTTTTAAACGAAGGCTGTCAATATATGTAAAATCGAAAAAACAGCTACAAATGCAGCGCCAATAATTATAGGAGTGAGCCAACCATATGCATGCCAAAGCGCAACGTGATAACCAAAGTACCCAACAAGAGCTGCGATAGTTGCCATCTGAATGCATTGCCGCGTCCGAGGATTTTGTTGCCAGTGCTTATATGAGGCATGGTTAACCTGTAAGTAAACAAAAATTGCACCCAGTGTGATAGCAGCTATTGTAGCGATGGTGAACAGCCATCCTCTATGGAAATGTTTAGCATTGGCTCGTTCATGTCAACTAATGCTGTACTTTTCCAGATCTGCTGCAGTGTTTTGAGTAGCAAACAGAATGGCAAGCGAAATAGCTAATTGCGGCAACAAAGACAGTATCTTTTGTAATGGATGTTGACCATTAGGGTGTTGATGCCGTGGTCCGACCTTGTCGTTGGATTTCTGTCGCGCACTGTGGTTTGAAGAAAACATTTGCGGCACGGGAAATGTATCTTGGCGTTGCTTTAAAACTAAGCTTGGGGACAAAATACTTTCGATGCTGCCTCTTACATAAAAAGCGATACGATGACGGGATGCAATGCATATTTAAGGGAAGTGCTGATATTTCCCTTTTTTTCTTTGGACTCTGATCTCACAAAAGAGGTCCCCGGTAAATGTATTAATTGATTACATACAGATAGGATCATCCACGTCCTTCTGCCTGCTGTTTAATCTGCGCGACGTTTGGTCTCGAGCCTTATTCACTGTGTGCAGTTTATGTTCATCTCTCAAGTAAGTAAATGTTATCGTACTCAATATTATGATAGATCGCCAGACGTTGTAACGCTTCAATTCCTCCGCAAAGGCAGATTTACCTCGGGGCAAAATGAACTGATAGCAAGTATTATTCCGTTTACTAACCATAGATGGCTTTATACGAGTGAGGAGTATTTATATATGATACATGCTCAACTCATTGCAGAACGTCGAAAGTCGAGGGCCACAACCTCTCAGTGCTTTTCAGTGTTGCTCGATACGGATTGCAACAGCCTTAGCTTACAGGAACGACAGGTACGAAAAAAAAAGAAGGATACATACAATGACAATCTCAGATATTTATTACAAGGACTCTTTGAGAAAGCTAGATTTGGCCGAATTGTGTACGTCGTTTTTCGGCCTTTACTTTTCGTTGCTGCTGGAGCTGGATAACGTGTGTTTCGCAGTAGATGCGGCGTTCATACATGTAGTAAATATCGGTGATGGCGCATCGGCAAACCTATAGAGAAGGATCAGCCAAAGCATTTGACATGCAGTACATACATGGCAGGTAAAGCACGATGGGTGGAATCGCCAGCCTTCTATTGTTTGTGCACAGGGACCTTCGATCGGGTCATCGCAAGCTCGACATAGTGAATTGTTTAACTGATGATAATGTCGCTTGCAATAGGGTGAATTATCAAATACGTAAAATGTGTTATCCGGAAACGGTTGGTGACATGTCTACAAAACAGATTCAGCGCCAAAAGATACAAAGGACGGGCTTTCTATTTACATGGCAACCAAAACATTCAAGATGCCACTTTCCGTGGAGCTTGCCATCCATTGCCGAGACAGCCTCACGCTCCACTGGTTGGTTGCACGCACGACATTTGGGCAAAAATAACTTTTTGAAATCTGCAAGGCAGAACACACGACCCTGATGTTCCTTGTAACCTGTCCGTTCAGCGTTGAGAGGTTCGAAGCAGTGATAGCATTTCAAATGTCCCGGATGATAATGGCGTCCTAAGGCTTTGATCGGTGTTATATTAGGGGGAATGAGGCGTTCACTGAAAAAAAGGACAAATCGGGTCAAGCGCTGTTAGGCCAGATCGGGTATCTTCCTCTTTTTTTTTTTTTTTACCATGTTGCACAAGTAATTCGTTTTTTGACAACATTGTAATCTCTTTCACAGTAGAGATTTCCTTCGTGTTCATGACACTTTTGTCGTTGATCTAGAGGCACTCGACAAAGTCTGCATACAAAACAAGCTTTGTGGTATTTCTACATACACAAATAATTCATGATGCCCTTGCATAATAACGGGAACAAAATGATTTACCTTGTCATCATGTACAATCACTTCTGTTCTATAATCGAATTCTTCGCTACATACTGCACACTCTTCACAGTCGGTAGGTCGGCTGTCAATGGCATCAATTTCATGACCCATGCTGTTTTTTAGATCAGCCATTAATGTGTCAAGCGCACCACCAACCGCAGGTCTGCTAAAATCTGCCTTGGATCAGCTTTGCATTTGACCTTCTCAATCATACCATTCTTTCTATATTGCTGATCACCAGGCGTCCTTGGTGAGTCACATCGTGGTATACGCTCACTACAACATTATCAGTATATAAAAATAAGGAATTGGCTGGCTTACTATGGAGAGACAGGAGAGGAAAGTGACTCTTCAGATTTTGTGGGAGCAGGTGATGTACTGTTCTGACGTGGTCGATCGTAGGGCGAATTGAGATAATTAGGTGTGTTTGGTCTACTATCACCTTGAGTGCATGATCGATCTCCATAACGATAGCTGGTCTGCTCCTGTCTCATATGGTTTCGTGCCAGATCATACGAGCTGCCATAGGCGGCGGTTGGAGCAGGCGGCTTCTGTCTTTCTGCAGAAAAAAAAAGGAGCACAGTCAATGACAAGTTCTACTTGAATGAACAAGTGGTTTCTACCTTTTTGTAGAGGGAGCATTGGAAGTGCAGGGACAGGTGGCAGGTTGGAGCAGACGTGATCTCCCAGACGATGAATATGGACATCTTCGCCACAGTCAGAGCACTTAACGGTCGGTAAAACCTGCGAGATGCGCTCGTTTGCCAAAACTTTACTCATACTGATGAGAGAAAAGAATGAGAAGTAGAACAGTTGACAATCCTATGCATTGTTTTTCGCTTCAGAATATAGTGAATGGTACCAACAGGGAAATCCGCCATGTGCAAAGCGCGGAGACCAAATGTGCTTCACTGTCACGATGCTTGCTGTTGCCAAAAGGATGCTTGCGTTGTGCTGTCTCATGTGTTACAAGCCGTCAGGGCAGACTGCAGTAGCAAGCTCTTCTCTTAAGCATAACAGCGAAAGAAATATAGAGACAATGGTGGCATCGCTTCTTGTACCGGAAAGATTCGACCCAAATATATGCAAGGATAATCCATTTTTGTCTACATTTGCATATTTAGTGATTAGGTCTATTGATCTTCAACATAAGGTTGATTGCTAACTATACTCTCGAATAAAAAGTACTGACAATTACGTCAAATACAGCTGTTCACCAAACAGCGCCTACACGATGAATTTCGACTATGAATGACCAGAGAAGGTTAACCTTTTGCCTCTGTTCCCCAGTGAGTACCATTGCTATGCAAAGACACAAAAGACAAAGGATATTGGTAGTAAAAGGCTGTATAAAGCTTATAATTAACGTTGTACATCACGCCATGCAAAGAGTATTTTTATTAACGGAAACAATCTAAATGAGTCTCCTGAACGAATGAACCATATTACGACAGCATGCGATCTACTTTGGTTTACTTGTTTCGGCAGTTACAAATTCAGCGGCGCACCTTCATCGGCAGTTTTGGAGCCGCTTCTCAGTTTCCCTAACATCCCTTTGGGCCGACGGGACTGGTGATACAAGACATACTACGTCTGTTCCGTTTCTTAAGAAATTCCGCTGCGCTCTGCAGGCTAAATTTTCAACGTCAGTGCTGTTCCCTTACGGTTTGCAATAAGCAAAAAAAAAAATGGAGGAAACAAAACATTTTGAAAGCCTACTTTCAGTGAGGGTCATTATTGCAGTAGTGGAGCGTAATAATTTCCGCACTTTGCACATGGCGGATTACTCTGCTGGTCCGAATTTACTGGATATGGAATAAATGTTTGCATCAACTTGATGTCCTTTTACGCGCAAGTCGAAGTGCATTTTGCGCTGGAAAGCGATGCGCCTTTGCGCTGAGAGGTGGTTCATCTTGTATTAAGCCGAGGAATAGTTCGTGCCTGGTAACCTCGTTTTTGCATGGAGACGCTTCAGTGATGGGTTTTTCGGTATCCCATCGGAAAGCAGTAAAAACATCTCAAGATAATGAAAGATGTTCCATTGAAACAAGAAACCGTTTTTGCATTGAGGGACTTCAGTGATGGATTTCTCTGGATCCCATCGGAAGCAGTAAAAGTGTCTCACGATGAAGACACCTTCCACCCAAAATGATTCGTGTTTAAAGGGACGCATGAATTTCCTTTTTTCTTCTTTGACTCTGTTTTCTTTACTACATCCCCAGTACGTACTGGGATTGGCTCTACATACGGGATTCATGTGTCTTTTCGTCTATTGTTCAGACCCCTGATCGTTAAACTCGCAAAGCCGGCTTCGGCCGTGCCGATTCAATCTCGCCGTCCCCACCGGTTAAGGTGCGGGGCAGGCCCCCGTCGAATGGCAAGAGTGCCCTTCGGGGGTAACTAAAAGGGCATCAACACATCTTTCATTTAATAACTGTGAATACCATTTTATGCTGCTCTAATAAATTATGCGTCCCTCGGGTGTCGAGTTGATGTAAGTAAACGTATGACTTGTTGCCAATTCATTAACTAATGACCGTATATTCGATTCCTTCCTTAGCGCAAGCTTGGGTCTTGATGGGCGAATAATTTATTTAGAATAGCGTAAAATGGTATTCAATAAACAGTACTGATGCACATCACAATTTTTTGATGGGTTCTCGGAAAAAAGCTCATAGTTGCGAATCGGCTTACTTGACAGAAATGTTATACCTTAATTGATGCTGGTTTCGAAATATTTATGTGGAATGTAGTTTATTGCTGTCTTCTGATCTCAGAAAATGTGGCTATCCGCCGCTCGGGGGGGGCAAGCGAGCTACAGGACCTTCTCTCCTATTACCATTGTCTGATGCACAGATGACGGCGTATTCCAGAAAATACTTAAAACAATAGGACTTACATGCGAACATGATGTAGATCATGAAACAACGCTGTGGCTTACTTGTGCATAGTTGAATCAAGTAGGATGCAAGGTCAAGCTAGTCACATGAGTATTACAGAACTAAAACCTGGTCAATCAGGCCTGCATGCGATTGGTCGTCGTGCGCAAAGAATAGGTTTCTCTGAAGACAAAATATCTTGGCGACTCACTATGCCAAGATACGTAGTGGGTCGTCATACTATGGACAAGTTTCTAGAAGCTACATCCAACAACCAAGAGATCAAGAACTGCTTTCTTTCATTCTAATTGTATGCATTTGTACGTAGATTGATGAAGAGGAACTTGGCCCTGATAAATCGATTTATTCCTTCCTGATTTGGGTTATAACGGTTGACATACCACACGTACACATTGCTGCAGACGTGCAACCAGTCATACATAGGTTTGCAATTTCTTGGCTTTTTCTCCCTTCGCTTATATACAATCGACTAAAGAATGGCTCCTCTACCAAGATACAGTTCTTTCTTGTGTCTTCCATGACCAAAGATTAACTTTCTGCACGTTTTTTGATAGATGTTGCTAATATAAAAATTGTGTCAATAAAACGACATAGATAAGTGACATTTACTTTGATTCTTTTTCCTAGATAAATCAGTTGTTGCATAAGACACAGTGAATGGCGGATAAAGATCCATGTGGATCAAGAGACGTTTTATCAAAAAATGCATGAGGTTAATAAAAAGATAAGGGAATAAGAACAAAAGACGACGACGATGATATTCCTGGATCACACTTTTTTTGAGATCACTGTGACGTCTAATCCATGTAACCACCTCTTCGGAATTCACTGTGGCGTTCGCGTGGCGCGTTTGTACGGGGACGAAATGAGGGAGATACTCTTTCACTGTATGAGCGGCCAACACCATTTGGTTGTGAAGGCCGTTGCTGTTGGAATATGGAGTGGTCATTAGGATACTGCCGGACCTGCCGGTTGTCATCGTATTGTCTCGAGGATGTTGAAGTAGTTGTTCGTCGCAGTACTTGTCTTTCTTGTTCTCTTGTAGAAAGCTGCATATCTGGAGTTTCCCACAAACGCTGTTTTCTGTTTGATGAACGTCTAAAGAGATCTTGTTCTTCTTGTTGTTTATTCTGTATTATCGTTGGTGTTTTCCTTATGAAGGATCTCCGATCATCTCGTAACCATGTAGGTAGTGGTTGATGTTTCTTTTCGTAATGTTCACGAAGGACCCTTGATACATGACTTTCACCTTCCCAGTCAGAGTCATCCGATTCTAATAATGTATATAAGTTACGAAGGTTTCTTATAATGTAGTAGTATATTGTACCTGGGCCTGGATCATCTCGGACGGACATATTCTGTGTTGCTTGGATTAATTTTTTCCATAATTTCCCGCTCGGTTTCTCTGGATATTAAAAATTTATATAAGCTAAATGAAATAACGCAATAAAAGATCACCTTGATTTTTCTCGGTTAACTGATTCCACTTTTCATTTTGTCGAAGTCTTCCCCATAATCTTTTGCCAGCAGAAGAAGAGGGGTCCGATTCTGGGAGGTTGGCTGCGAATTGATGATAATAATCCGTCGTCCCTTCCTCTTCTTTCTCCTTAGTTTCCGTATTCGACCGAAGTGACCACTTTCGGTCAAGTAAAGCAGAACGATTGAAAGGCTCAGTTTTAACGTCTTCAGAACTAAATGTCGTTGGTAATGTCGGAAGAGGTGGTCGAATGAGCTGTTCACACTTGTGCCGTGCTGGATATAATCCTACGTCTTGACCGCAGTCTTTACATAGCACAACAATCATTGACACACGGTAATCAATAACCTGTGCCCCCATGATTTATTAACAGACGTGTGTGATAAAATAAAAAGAAGAAGAAAGAAAGAAAAAGGGGACTTTTCGGTAGACTTAGTCGTATTGGACGGGTTTAAATGGTGTAGTACCCGAGATTGAATCTCCACAATACCACAAGTCTAGAATTTTTGTCTTGAAAAGGAAATTAACGCCTAACCATGTCAGTGTCTTGTGTTTCGTCAGGGGCATAAAGCACTACGAATCATGCTGAAAACAACAAATAAAACCCTCCACTCTATTGAAAAGGAAGAACAATGTCAGTATTAATTTTATTTTTCCTTTGACATTCAACTAGGAACAAACCCTCTTATCATTTTTATGTGTTAACCGCTTAAGTTGTATCAACATGCGGCATCAGATGTTATATCAGTGTCATGTAACCTACGTGAAACCGTAGGTCATACCATTTAGACATACAGCACATTGACTATGTCGATATGTCTTGCGAGAAAAACAAACTTACATTACAGATGCTGAAGATTTCCTTTTGAATAATGCACAAAGTACACACGTGACGCAAGGCTCTGCTCTACATAGTTAAACGCAGTAATTGCATCGAAAGTGGAGGCATAGCAGATAAATGCCGAGAAATGGGAATCATCTTATTATCTCCTAGCAGCGAACATTTATAGTTTCACAAACAACTAGTAGACTATTGTTATATAGTCTATACACGAGGATAGCTACTTTTTCTGCTAAAATTTTTGTGGCAAGCCAAAGCTTTGACTCCGGGATAATTATCTTTTTACCCAAGGAAATAGCTAATGAGGAGTTCACGACAGCCGATAACGAATTTAATGAAGCTGGTGTTTCATATTGACACACCCCAAAAGGAAAGTGATTGTTAGTGACCTATTCAGGATTTCACTTCCTTTGTTTGGTTTATATCCTTTACAGAGACTAAAGCAGCCCGAAGGAATTATACATATCAATACATATCCGAGGATATAAGCATGAAATGGGATCTATCCGAAGATATCCAGGCCAACATTTCTCTAATCCTGTCTTGCGAATCCAGGAGGCCTATCACCATCACTTTTGCCCGGATGTCAGGAGACATAGAGAATGTTCTTAGCAGCACACACTGTGTTTCAGATCTTATGATCTGTTTGGTGATGTTTCACAGTTAGGAAGGTTGGTCCTGGACGCCCAGTTAAAGAATATTTTCTTCATGCATGTCAGATTGCTAGTAGTTGTCTACACCGGCAGCGCCCTACGAAAGTTGGTACATTCCTGGCTGGTTCCAGGCCTTCCAATCCCCCGTGAATGGCAGGATTTCAAGTGGCCATCACTACGTTGAAACAAATAAAGCGAAGAGGGACTTGACAGACCGCCCGCATTATATTTCACATAGAGATTATGGATGCGTCATACGGAAGCGCGAAGCTTCTATCAAGACTTTTCGCCGCAAACTGTCTCAATATGTCACCATGGTCGTTATCGATGAATTCAGAACTTGACATAATAAAGGAATCTCCTTGTCGTTTTCCGATTCTTTCCATGCGTATATCTGTCTAATTGGTCACAGATACTGACGTTAACTTTGGATGTTGCAATGTATGCATATCATAAAAGTGCAGAGTAGCCCTTCATCAAGCAACCTTGCGTTTGATAGGGTCGTTCGGATTTTCTGTAGTAATTTTCTCCATGGAAAAAAGAGCACGGAACAAAATAGCTGTTACAATGCTATTCCTTGAGACATAGAATGTATGCTTTTATTAGTAAGAAACATTGCTTCAGATTCTCTCTTTGGAGTCCTTCGACAAGCAATCGTAACGACGGAAGCTTTCGTTACTGGACGAACTGTACTAAACACGTTTAGTACGTGCTACCACTAGTGATGCTCAATTGAACGAACAGTCCACCTGGCGAAGAGCTATAAGATCCTCCCGCCTTCCGTGCAAAAGACACCAACTTTCGATGAAGATACCGAATAAGTATCTTAGCTTTTCTGTCGATCTATCGGGCCCTTTCTCACCTGTACTTTCTCCAATATGGAGACAGCTCCCTTACTACGTAGATACCGTATGTCCTTTTTATGTTTAAAAAATGAAGAAAGCAAACGGGAAAAAAACACGTGCTGTCTCCGCCAGCATGATAATAGACTACCAACCTGTCAAGTATGTACCTCAGGCTCTACCGCAGGGAAGTTTATAGTTATTGTTTTCGGCTGGATATATCGTAGTATTATGATGTGAACTATCTACAGATCCCACTGAAACGTAGGTTCCAGGCATGGGTCCCAAGACCCGGATTTATTCTGCAGACATTCCACGTGGCCAGCGGTATTCCATTTTGATCTATAGAGCGGAAAATGGTCGTTCCTTCCCACCAATACCATGATAATTACTGATCCAAACCAAGAAACAACAACAACTTCAGTTGTAAATTGGATAAAGAGCAAGCTATTAAGTGTTAGAGATAATCATTGTACCAGTTTTGTTGGAAATTTGACTCATGGTATAACGGTGAATAGCATATTCCATTAAAAGTACGTATCGGGGATGTAAAATGAACATAGCCAAAGAAAAAGAAATTCATGCGTCCCTTTAAATACTGCCACTTTACGCGTTCCGATTGGTGCGTTGGGGAACCTATTACAATGGACCACCGCAATACACCTTTGATTCAAAAGTAAAGGTACCTGATTCTCTACGCCAAGATACGCTGCTCCTCACCGCAGGATCGATGTGGTGTCAACGCAAAATAATATTTGGATAATGTAAGTGTGTGCTCAAAATCCAGTATTGTTATCACAGAAGTATGCATGTCTATAATCAGATGAAAGCGTTCTATGCTCATGCATTGATCAATGGTTAGACTTGTGTTTTTGTATTTTTCAAATGCTGCAATAGCTCAGTCCCATGCCCCCTGCCGTTGACTTGCATATCAAACACATGAAGCATCAAAACATTTAAGTCTGCTTCAAGCCTTGGTACCATAGAATACGACCTGTAGGCTGGGTATCCTAACTTAATTGGAGAGTACCTCCCTGAGACGCCATCGATACATTTACAAGTTGAACCAAGGAATCTCAATCCCAATTATATTCATACTAGTAGTTGTCTAGCCAGGAGCAACGTGATCAAGATACGTTTACGAAGACGTAGGATAACGCATTCACATAATATAAGCGGTAGTGATGGATATCCTTCTAATTCATTGTTGGATTGACATGGAGTTCCCAGTTGAAGCGTATATCTATCCGCCCATACAAGGGCTTTTAGCATCAACAGTCGAGCCCATCATCCAGTGAAAGACGCTGCCATGGTTCAGGAGCCGATACCCATCCTGTGACCCCACTTTTCTTATCTACACACACAGAGCCGTATAATGCTTAAGAAGTGCCCACGATTTTGCGTTGTTCGCTAATTGCATCGGGACAAGAGAAATTAGATCCACAAGGACAACGACGTGTACAAATATATTATACTATTAGCCTAATGCTTTGACAACAACGTATGTTTTAGGTACGACTAGAAAATGACTCCATCATTTCGTCTAGCTGCTGCTCAATCGATGCATGCTGTCCCTCCTTTTTGCCATTCTCCGCCGGTTCACCTCCCATACCACTATCTGCCATCATCTGCAACAGGCTAGGCAGTGTTACTTCAGGTGCGTAATAGATATCGGTATTAGAAGATACAATGGTAGATATGTGCCTTGCACGGTGGGATGAGGACCCTCCTGCAGCTGTCGCTGTTGATGACGGCTCGACAATTCCTGAAGGACGGTGAGGAGATCGACGTGGAATAGGAGGCGGTGTAGAAGGTGGCTGATCGAGTGTTCCTGGTTCAAGACCCATCAACGCCAGTACGCGAGCTTCGATTTCGTCTGAATCTTGTTCTTCCTCCACTTCTTCGTCCTCGCGTTCTTGTTTGAAGGATCTGTCCCTGTGTGCATAGAAACTCTTTCTGTTGCCTTGTTTCTGCACGATACCCCAAACAACCGTTCCATCACTCATCTCCCGTAGTTCCAGACCCTGAAGACATGTGGCTGTCGACTCTCGGTTCTGATAATAACCATAAAGGCTATCCATATCATCGTGCATACTTTCAAGATGCCATTGTTTCTTGCCGCCATTTGATCGTCCGCCCGCGGTCCGATCATCGATCTCTTTTTCGACAAGACGCTTCTTGACAGATGCTTGCCGCGTTACCTTTGTTGCTCGACTGTATTCTTGTTCGCCGTCAAACGAAGTTGACAAAGATACGGAAGTATCATTTGATGTAGGCCTTAGACTGGATTTCGCTCCCGGTGACGGCAACGGTGGTACGTGGTCGCCATCTTTGAGCGTTTTCATAAAATTGGCCGAGTCCGGTTGCACGTAAATAATCGTCCTGCGTACCACTTGCGCACGCGATGATTTTGACGCAGTTGTGGATCTTGGATTTTGGCTTTGATCCATGTTTACTGTTTTGGTCATCCTTTTCTTTGTTGCTTTGGTAAGCAAGTGCGAAATCAAGCTGACACCTCCTGTTTTGGTAGTTGATTCTTCTGATTCTGGCTTTTCACTACCCGAGGATTCACTACGGTCACCTAATTTTTCTACTGTTGATCTCTGCGCTGCATTATGCTGTATAACAGCCATTGCAGCCCGGGACATGGTCTGTGTTTGAGGAACTGGCTGCCGTTTTTCCTGTTTGTGCGCTTGACTCAGGTTGCGTACCAGGCCACGGATGGACCCTGACCGAGACCGACTCGCTTGTCGGAGACTACCAAACAAACCCAGCGCCTTGCCACTGCTCTTTGGTTCCTCTTTCTCGTCTTTAGCTTTGCGTGAGAGCGACTTTTGCGATGCCAATGGTGATCGCGCCCGAGCTAGGCTTGATTCACCCCCGGAGCGTGTCTGCCTGGGTTGTGGGCCGTTGTTTCTGTACGCTTCCACGTCTTGCTTCAGATTACTCCAACCTTCGGCATCTTCAGGTATTTGCTCTCTTAAGATGTGGCCAATCCCATCCATGCTCACCGATTTACGCGGCTTACGTTCCGCATCTCTCTCATTTTCCAGACCGTCATGGATTGTATCCAACTGCTTCTGAAACGCACCGGAAGATCTTCTCGGTACAGATTGAGATTTTTGCACCTGCACGCTATGCTCCACAGACGGGGCTTTGTGAAGAGATGATGATGAGGAAGCTGAAGGACTTTTGGGTGATGTGCGAGAAGCACTGGACAGATTTCTTCGCGGCGGTACGGATGGCAAGGCATGCGACACTGACGAAGGCTCAGACGCAGACGCAGACGGTTCAAGGTGCTCGTTTTCTGTTTGATCTGGTTGTTGAACATCTTTTCCCAAGTTGACCGATCCCTGCCGATTCAACTGGTTCAATTTCTGCAAAAGCAACGAAGGCTTCTTGGATAGGCCGCCTCCAACTGGTGCTGTTGAAGTTTTGTCATAGTCTAGTGGTAGTGTATCTACCCCCGTTGTTTCGGAAGACATCATCGGATGATTGTCGGAAAGTATAGGGATTGCAGCATTTTCTGGGAAAACATCTCTGATATTTCCAGCCAGCTCGTCATCATCATGGTCTTCTTGTTCTTCTTTAGGTTCCTCGTCCTCGTTTTTCTCATGATTAACACTACTTATGTTATCACTTCGTATCTCCTTATACTGAGAAATTTCCACCCCCTGTGGTAGGGGTGGCGGTGCAGTTTCAGTTTGCGCAAGTGCCGGATCAAATTTGCTTTTTCGTTTCAGTAGTTTCTCTAGTTCCTTCTCGTCCTCTTCGGTCATCACTATTCTACTATCACGCGGCTGAACTACAGATAGACGATTGTCATGCAGATGACGGGCGAAAGAAGCTAGATCGAATTTGCTCATGACTTTTGCACTGCGAACTCGTGTGTTCTGCTTTTTCGATCGTTGACGAGGTTGCTGTGCGGATGTTGGAGCAAAATCTTGAAAGAAGTAGTTTTCGATGGAGTCACTGTCGTTTTCGTAATCGCACACCGCTACAACGTCTCGATCGACTTCCCCGTCTTTCTCGTGGTTGTGAGGCGTTGAAACTTCCGGTGGTGTCGGCGGAGGTGAGTTAAGATGTGATTCGGTGTTTGAAGGAGGATCCTAAAAATGGATCAGGAAAACATGGTTGAGTTGATACCAAAAAAGAAGATGATCCATACCGTTTTCTCCACACTGTTGCTCGATTTCGCTGTAGCCTTTTTTATCCTCGGTTGATCACGTTGTTTGCCTCCGAATAAGCTGTTTGAATAGCGATTTTGATTGCGCATAGTCCTCCACGCTGCTAGTTGTTGGTACTGGGTCGTAGCGTCACCATGAGGACTGAATGTTTCAGACGAATTCAACTCTTCCATTGTGGCATCTGCCTGTTGATCAGGCAGATCTTTACCGAGTTCTGGCAAGATGAGTGATGTACGGAAATCGCGCGCTACCGGAATTTCATCCAAAGGTCTAAATACAGGTTGCTCTTGCTGTTGCTTCTCTAAAGCTAAAGCAGATTTTTGCTCCTGTTTCTTCTTTCGGCTTTTAAACATATCGAGATCAACGAATGTGTTGGGTGTTAATTATTTGCTCATAGATCGGAAAGGACTGGGAGTTGGTGGATCCTAACAAGAGAAACAGGCGAGCGAAGTAATACTGAGATGAGCGGATTGATTAAATTGCTAACGTTACACTAAATAAAGGACTTCTCCAACGTGATGTGATACTACTAAGGTATAAACTGCTGATTGTTTTATTGATGACACGGCTGTAAACATTGTTTTTGTATTTGCTGACAAGATAAATTTACGATTATCGTTGCTGTAATGATGATAATCCAGTTGAATTTTTGTAGTCAACAAAAGACAACAGCAACAGCCAAAAAAGAAAAAAAGAATTTGTTGTCCATCTATAGACTGCACGTGTATTGGTGCAGTTCGTAGAAAAACTAAGAATGTTCTACTTATAGCTCTGTTTCTTTTTCGTTTACGTCCTCTGGTATGGGAGATTTATGCATTTACTGTTCAGAATTTTGGTATTGTTCTAAACTTCCAGAAGTCGTACGATTTCGTAACTTAGAAAAACTACCAATGACAAAAGGAGCGAAGAGTGCATAGTGGTACAGGATTGATTCTCCGTATGCCTCACAGACCATCCCGATGCAATGCGTGATCTTATCTTTTAGTGTCATACATACCTTATCCCTCGAAATATCAAATTTTAGTTTATCAATATCAATAACGTTTTCTTATCGTGTATCTTTTTAAATGTTAGTTTGAATAGGAATATCGAAACAGGAACAGAACAAGATAAACGTCATTGTATTTTAACAGTGTTGACAGGAAACAGCGATACTCCGCACCAAAATGAAAGAAAAAATGTTGCTTTCCTGCACAGACAACAGAATGGACATTCGTGGTCAGTGAAATGTGGGTTAAGCCACATATGCATCCTTAAAACTATTACTACGACGACTGTGCTAATCTCTTTGATCATCTATTCGTTCTTGCCAAGTTATTGAGTTGTTCTTTTTTGGGGGGACAGACGAGTTCATTCTCACGTGAAAATGGCAGCTCCGAGATTGAAGATCTCCCGGAACCAAAAGCGGAATGTTTTTGAGCTGTAAGAATTATTGATGCCGTAGTTTCTTTTTTGTCTTCCCGTTCTGTTGGTGCACGACCGAGCATATGTATAGACGCCGTTCCTCCTCCTACTTTTACGTAAAAGATAACCTGTCCAATTTATCAATGCGATAAGGGATCATCAGCGGCGTCACCCTGTCAGTAATGAACAGGACACGTGGCAAATGAGGCTATCGTCGACATGTTGATGCTTAAGGCTTCTTTCACCTGACAAAACCCAATGTAAGCTGATATGATAAGTTATCTGTGGTGCACCAGACTAAATAACATTGTATTTACTCGGTGGAACACTATAGGTGGATACAAGCGTTTCTCGTGGATAATTCATTGACTACCGTCTATCGGGCCGAGAATTGAACGTCGCAATCACATGCCAGAAATCAAAAAAGCGCTTCAAATCGAGCATTTTGGAACTCATCTCTCTCTCTCTTCTTTCTTTCCAAACGGAATTACTTCCCGAGGCAACAAAGCAAGAAAAAAGAAAAAGAGTGCCACTCTTGGATGTCTTCATTTGTTTCCACTTTATTTTCCACCGACAAGATGCCATCGTTCCTTGGGTCAAAATCAAACAAGAGAAAATCCTGGACACCTGTTCGTAGTGACAGTCGCTCTTCGACTTTGCTTTCTCGTCTTCCCTCCAATGCATCTACTCCAACTGTGCATATTCAATATAACAGCAACAGTAGCGGTAGTAATGTTGCCCTGCATCCTCAGGTCAGTCGCAGCTCGGATTATCTTAGTTCTGCATCACCACCGCCCTACGATACCAGTCCAATTCCAACACCAAGTACTTCATGGACTTCCGATGTGAGTGCCTTCGTCGATAAACTCCGAGATGATGCGGCATCCATCGTTGGTACAAATAAAAGCCAGCAGCAACACATGGCGAACTTGGACAGACGCAGCATATCTCAGGGCATAAAACTGGTTGCAATTGCAGCAGATGAATATGACGAGGGAAATGACTCGGTAGCTCTGGACATCTATCTTTCGGGAATCGACAAAATTTTAATGGCATTACCCAGTGAGTAAAATACACATGTGCCCCAGTCAAACATAATTCATTTTTTATTGTAGATAAAACCGATTCCAAAACGAAAATGGCATTAAGAGAAAAACTACAAAGGTAAGGAGAAGTAGAGAAGGGGGATGCCATGGCGGGTGGGGAAGACCATGCCATCCCCCAAATTCATAGGGCTTCTAAACCCCACTTACACGTGGTTTTAGTGTTGAAGAACGAGTGGGTATCTTGCATCTCGCAAGTAAGCACCAGCAAAAACATCTGACTGCTTATGAGGAAAAAGAACAACCACCCAAACTTTCTTTGTTGGATTCAGTCGTCCCGCGGATAGTCGGTACTTACAGGAATACCAGCCATGATCAAGAACCACTGTCATCCTTATCTCCCCATCATCACCATCGACGAAATCGCTCCCCACCACCACCACCGCCACCATCATCACAATCTTTTGTTAGTACAGCTGATCCTGTCCATCGATTCAAAAACTTTGGCCAATACCTGATTGACTGCTTCGTGGCGTTTGCCGTTCTGGTAAAACAGTCTCCCCTGCCTGGTAAGTAATTCATGAAAGAAGACAGAATAAAATAGCTTAACATCCACGCTAGATATTATTTATTTTATATTTGGCTATCTATTGCAGCTCTTCATATGGGTTGACAGCCAGTACCATGTTATTCATAAAGTTCAAGATTTCGGAATCGAATGTGTAAAGCTAATGCTTCATGCTGACGAACAGTATCGTCTTCACGAGTTTGCATCCGAGACTATGTATATGTTTGTCGCTGCGGGGCTTAAAGCTGCTGTCGCATATAAAGAAGCGCCTGGGTACTACCAGCGAGAACCAGTAACCCCTCCACAGCAACAACAACGAGGTATGCTGCAGTCGTCGCCCGCCTCGCCCCAAATCGAATACTACAACGAACTGCCTGCGCCAGAGTCACGAAGCACTTGGTTATGGTCACGATGGCAACGATCCTGAAAATAATATGCTGTTAGATGTAGAGGCCGATCATCCTCCCTCCTATTTGTTTTCTTTCCAACCCTGTTCCCTCACCTTCATATTTGCACATGCAAAGTGTAACAATCTCTCGTTCCAGTCCCGCTTTCTTTCTTTCTTTTTTTCTTTTTCATCTACGTTCTTCTATTGTTGTTACTTTCTGCCTTTCTTTTGCATAATTTGTGTCTTAATTAAAAAACCAGCGCATGATGCTGATTGTCAAGAATGAGTACAACAAAACGGCCAAGGAATTAGGAGATCCATGTGAATTATCGGTATCGAACAATAAGGCAGACAGGAAATAAATTGTTTGTTTGTTTATTTATTTATGTTTTTGTGGTTACTCTAAGTCTATGGTATTCTGCTCCGCACCATCGAGAACCGGTCTACGTTGTCCAAGGTGTACTTGATAGGCACTTTACCCATGACATTATCATTCGGATCATCGAGATAGTTCCGTACATCTGTACGATATTGCTAATAACATATGTCAGAAAGAATATGAGAATTGTCAACACTTTGTCTTACCTCCTCTTCTTTTCCTATCTCCTTCATCCGCTGCTCGGTTTGTTTGTCCGAAGCATCGCGGGTCTCCATTCCCTGATATCGTCTATGAGCAAATCCCAGCAGGTGAATACCAAGCAGGACTTTTAATGCTAGCAAACTACATACTTGATCAGACTCATTTATGTCTCAGTAGAAGTTAAGCTTACCAAAGCATTATCGCCGTAATTAATAAGCCATATGAGATAATTTTTACACCTTGATCAAGTGCATGTTCCAGCCACCCGCACTTTACCAAGGATAAAATAACCAGCTGAACACGTGCAGGCAGAACCTGATTCACAGCACTCTGATTTTCCATCCAGTAATTTAATACGCCATTGGTAATCATGGACGCTACAGACGACGTGCTGCCACTCTGGTCGTTCTGTGAAACAAATATCATCGGCAGAAGCTGCTGCATCATCCGAATGTGCTGTAATGTACATGCCGATTAGATCGATGTAAAATAACACTTCGTGAGTCATCATTTTACCAAACACATTAACGGGAGTACAGGAAAGCCAATTCTCCGAGAAACAACTGGAGACTGATCAACGAACGCCTAATATGTATACCATCAACAACTGCTGCCTGTCGCTTCTACACTGGCTCTATGCACTTACATTCTTCTTGTTTCCACTTAGACGACTCGGGCTACCCGTCACAAGATCCTTGCATAAAATGTCAATGTACTTGCTATAGATCGAAGGACGAATCTGATTAAATTTAGTGATAAACGCGTGCTTCAGCCAGTCGACAACTAGTTCTGATGCCACTACCATGACTACAGGTGTCATGAGTGCACTCAGCGACTTGACTGCTGGACCTGTGAATAGGGGTATAAACGTAGATGGAAGAATAGTTGAAGGAGAAGATCCAGAGAGCTCCGCAATATTTCGTAACGTAATAATTATAAGGAAAGCCATTTGTTGGAATCGCTCCACAATATCTATTCAGAAGGATATATATTAAGTATACCATCACTATAACCATATCTTTCGCCATACTTACCGCTGCAACTCAGTTGAAATAGGTTCTCTTTCTCAAATTTCTTAAAGACGGCTTGCTTAATCTCGACGAACTGATTAGAAATGAGAAGGGATAAGAGTGCGTTCGAGTAAAAATTAATTGCAACATTAAGCGTAATCATTTGAAAAAGCAGCACAACCGTGTGGATAGCTATATTAAAAAAAAGCAAATGTAAGTACCAAATAAATATTCTAATGCAAGATCGACAAACCCATATAGCCTGCTGCCATAAAGAATAGCGTGAAGGGTCTGAGCTGACTTTTGGCATAGGCAGCACTTCCTGATTCGTGATTGGGATTTGCCAAAGTAGTCTTGGAAAATAGAGCATCCAATATGTCCACACCCACCGAACAGCAAAGTTTGTCAAATATCTCCAATACGTTGAACACCACGTATAGTTTAAGTACAGCTTGCCCTCGAATGAAATGGTACAGTCGCGATGAGTCCAATAGTGATATGGTAACGCAAGTGATCACGACAAGCAGCCCCTTGAGTAAATCACATTTTTGTGAAGGTTTCAATCTAGTAAATCTAAAAAGAAATCTTTCTGAGTTTCTGCTGTCATATGCAATTTGGCGCGTCTAATAACCTGCCCTCTCCGGAAATCAGCACTCGACAATTCTGAATTACATGGTGAACATAGTGATAAAATGCAAAACAGAATCGTATGGGAAGAATTGTAAAAGAGTATAAAAAGGAATCCAGGCATACTACCAAGCCAAATATCATCAACTTCACCAAAAGATTAAGTGACGTTATGTTTCATCCTACTATCGAATACCTTTTCGACCGCACTAGGAACACCCAGGAAGTTGGTCACTCTCTCTTTCTTCAGTTCTTGAGTACTGTCGAAATCGGACACTGTCAGTTCGTCTTTCAGATAGTCCAAATAGGAAAATGATGACTGCAGAGGGACCTGCGGCTGACTTTGGTCCCCTTTATTTCCCGCATTATTCAAGCTCAGTGTGTTGGTACTCTCGGGAACATCTTGGTCCACTGCATGGGAATGGTCCGATCTCGTTGTAGGTACTAATTGCGGCGAGAACGCTGGCGAATTTCGGGACTTTGCTTTCCGCTTCTTTTTGGACAAAGTGCTATGTGTCAGTAGTAGAGGTTCAAAAGTGTTATGATCTGCACATTTGCTTCGAGAAAGAGTCGATAATGGTAGTGATGGCGATCTGACAATCGGTTTGCTAGTGGAAAACTCGTCCGCGCTGGGCATTCGTTTTCGATGACGACTTGGAAAGGACCTGCCTCCAGAAGCCATTGGAAGAAAAGAACCGGATTTGACCTCGCAACAAGCAGTCCGCCGCTTTTTGGACCCCAGTCATGTGATACTTTTTTGATTCCAAAAATCCTGCATGGAACAAATTCCTTGATACTAGTGCTGAAGCATCTGTTGTTTGTCGTTTATCTAGATAACCGTTTACTTGTAAGTGATATACGTCGATCACACCCATCCTTCAGATCAAGAGATTAACAACTATCGCAATGCTATCGGTTCATAGATGATGAAGGATATGTCACTCTGGGAAGGGTCTATTTGAATTCAAGCGCAGTGCATGAAAAATAGTGCAGGTATTTGTAATTCAGGTACCGTCAGTATTAATTTTCTCGTCATGTCTGTCAATATCAGGCTTCAGATTCACCATAATTGACGTACCACTGCTGTAAAGCTAATTATATCAGATCATCTTCGGGTAATTAAGAGATAGTATTTGTGATCAATTGTAATGGAGATGTCGCCTGTCCAACATTGACTGCCCATGTTCATCACTATCTCAGGCGCTTGGCATTGGTTTTCCTTCGGACACACCAAGAAGGACTGTTGTCCATGTGTCCGAAGGAAATCTCGCCCCCAAAATCGTGCTCAAATTTTAGAAATTGCAGATTCTGGTTTATCTTAAAAGATATATTGTTTAAACCGTCTTAGACAGCAGAATTCAGCGTTAAAATCTATGAGTTATGTTAAAAGCAAACAATAGGACGAATAGGCATCTCCGAAATCCCAGACCTTCTGTCCTCTGGGACACTCAAGTTATGGCTCATCCTCGATGATACATCAATGATGTACACCGTCATCGTTCAAAGGATCTTTATCACTCGTCGCCTCCCTTTCCTAGTTTAGCTAGCACATCTCTTTCCTTTCGTTTGCCGTCGTAAATGTATGTCTGGACGTTCCTTATCGTAGATCAATTAAAGATTCAAAATTTGATAAACGTTGTAAGTCTTCAGGATGTTTATGTCAATACGCATCAGAGGAAAAAATCAACAACTTCGCCTGCTGTATCTCTTTCAACGCTTACGGTCTGAAACCTTCCTTTTTTTTTTGGACGACCAAAAATCCGAGCATGTCCGCGTTTTTTCCTGCTTTGTTTTCAGCTTCCCGTCGCTTTCAAAAGGTAAAGATTAGTTCTTCATAAGTAAGCAATATGAGCTAATACATTGTTTGCGGTCGGTGGGCGCATAAGCATGATGAAGGGTGAAGCTACTGTTCTTCCGTATCCCGTCCATGATGACCTCCGTTCCATTAAGAGAAGTATTTGTCACATATAACAATCCTTCATTGACGTCATGTATATTTGTAGACTAAATCCAGGAAGAATAAACTGATGATAAAGCGTTGAGAAAGTGAATCAAATTGAAGCTCAAGCACGTTTGTCACTTCTCTCTTCTTTACAGATGGAAATCATGTGAAATGATGAAAGACGACGTTTTCCGATAAGTATTTTCTCATTTTTTATTCCACAATCAGATATTTCATTATGTTACTTTAGATATCCATCTGGACTAACAAAATGGCTTATAGGCTTGAGAAAAACTATAACCTGTCGGCAAATCTTCATTGATTTTGGCTGACTAACATTTGGCCTCATTTTGAAAAAGTATCGTGTATGACATGGATGCCTGCCTTCTTGTAGTCCACCCGCGTGTATTCACCGTAGATAATACGGCACGATACCAAGGAAAGTCGCACATATATTTGACCATTTTTTAAAGTGTGTTTACAGGTTTGTTGTCAACATCTTGCCTTCCCGTCAGTCACTCATATATCCGAAAAGTGTATATCTCAGTCAATTCTATACTGAATACATTTAAAAACCGTGCGTCACCGGTCAAATGGTAGGCCTCTCATATGTTTAGTATACGCGCTGACACTTTTGCAGTGCACCACTAGGTTCCCGTAAATTACGTGGGATATATTTTTTTCTTTTTTTGCAAGGCTGTTTCTCCTTTCTCTTTGTTGCGATTATGCTACCTTCGCTGGCACTATTTAAGGACATTCCTTGTCCTCTCTATCCGCAATGTGAGCGTTCACCGTGTCTCTATTCGCATGATGCTAAGCCGACAACATCAACTAATGGCAAGTTTATATCGCTTAAGTTCCCATGTCCTGACCATGTCTAGGACGCGATCCATCGTCGCTCAAACGCAAAATACCAAGTGCTTCTACGACTACTTTGAGAAAAAAGGCTGCACCAAGTCGATCAGAACCGATTGCTCGAACTGCTAATGCTCGTCGCGCCCCTGCTACCGAGGATACTTTGAAAATCATGCAGAACAATAGCGTACAACGGCAAGATTCATCAAGCAATCATTTCGCAGCAGCCTCATCATCAAAGACGTTATCAGCACAATCAGCAGGAGTATCTGAAATGCCCCCTCGAGTGAAGCAGCATTCATCATTCCTCCCTCCACAAGAATTGAATGCTACACAACGAATGAGATCAGCCATGCAAACACAGTTAGCTACGTCAAAAGGTACTTCGGCAGGAGTGCTATCCACATCTATACAGGGACCGCGCCGTGTCGCACATAAGCCAACCGTAAGATATCTCTGTTCGAATGTCCTATCAACCTGATTTGTTGCAAGTTTGCTTCAGCCTCTACAACTGGTCCACCTGTACCCGTCCCTGACCCTCGTAGCCATACAGCTCTCAAGACACGACAGGTAAATATAATGTGGCAACGTAATGATACTCACGGTGAGCGTAGTTGACAGCCAACAAAATCTACGAGCAGTTCTGTCGCATCTATCAGCCATTAGGAATTCCTTTAGCAACAGAACATACAAAACGTCAAGAGGAACAGATTCATCAGAACGTGGCAGATCAAGTCTCATACAAGCAAACTGCCATGTCGGTACTAATGCGCCTAAAGAAACGACCTGTAGCCACTCATGCAGATGACGTTGGTATAGACGGAGAGTGGCACGATCCTGCGACGGTCTCAGCTGATAAACGACTCGCAGCTTCGGCAGAAAAATGGATTTTGAAGGAGGGTCAATTGGAAGAGATGGGCTACCCCTTAGATGAGATACTGACACATGAAGGCGGATCCGTTCAAACCGCAGTTGGGACAAACAGCACGTGCGATCGATGTAAAAAGCAGTTTATAGTGAAAGATGTGCTTAGCGATGCTGATATGGATGCATGTGTTTATCATGTTGGAAGGATGAGACAGACAGTAAATCATGGTATGGCGAACAGAAATATTAGCTCGTATATTGATGAATTACCTTTTATAACAGGTGAAAAAAGGCGTATATACACATGCTGCAATGAATCTTATGGTAGTGTTGGATGCGCTAAAGGGCCTCATGTCTATAAAGGTATACAGGGACAGTACTTATGAACAATGCATTAACCACGTCGGCAGATGAGGATCTAATTGCTATGCATGAAAAAATCCCGTTTGTAAAAGTGCCACCTAATACAAATTTACCGACAAGGAAGAAGATCGTCGCACTTGATTGTGAGATGGTTAGCGAAATCAAAAGTCATGGAAATGAAAAGCTTGAACTTTATTCATAGGGGTACACGACCTCTGGCATGGAGCTGCTACGGTTAACGGCTGTGGATGAAGATCTTTCCGTTCTAATTGACGAACGTGTACTGCCATTGCACATGGTCGTGGATCTGAATACACGTTACAGTGGCATCAGCACATTAGAAGGCGCGAGACACGACTTAGATAGCATTCGAAAAGAACTATTCAAGTTCGTAGATGAAGATACAATACTTTTAGGGCATGGATTGGTAAGCATTTGCCGTATAACGATTTCTCTCAACGTCTTTCATCTTTCAGGAAAACGACATGATTGCGCTAAGGGTAAGCCTCTACAGCATTTGTCGCTTTGTTTTTTACGCTTCGTAATTGTTAGATCATACATCACAAAATTATAGACACTGCAGCGGTAAGGGCATGTAGAAAAATGAAGCATCACTCAGCTGGTTAATAGCTATTCCCACATCCCAACGGACTTCCATATCGCTATAGCCTACGTATACTTGCTACCAAATACTTGTCTAGGTTTATCCAGGACAGTTCAGATGGGCATGACTCATTTGAAGATTCCAAAACGTGTGTAGAATTACTGGAAGCATATATAAAGCAGAATAAAGGATAAGGACCTAGGGGCATATCGTAACAATAATCAAGGTTCATCTCAACATTGCTTGGTTCCAGCAGCGCGGATCAAACATCGCAGTTTATATGTTACTCTAGATAAATTTTGTGCCGTGAAGAGCCAATCTCGTGCTAAGAAGAGATCACGTATACAGAACTTTACTTGTAGAAGATTGATCACTCGGTGGACGCAAAATTTATTCGAAAAGATTCACGATTAATTAAATAGAATCATAATAGTAATGTCATTTAACTGGACCCAGAAGGTAAGCCGGCCTTCGTGGCGGAGGAATCGAAGTAACGGATCGTCTGGCGATCTATCGTGGAACATGAGTGATCTGAGTGTGACAACGTTTACTCAAGTGATGAAACGAGTTATATCACAGTTTAGATGGTTCGTACCAGAGACCATGCTGTTCCTTTACTTACAGGGCAGGGCTTTTGGTATATCTTTTCTTGATCTGCTGTTGTCATCACAAACAACTGATGTTGGGCTCAGAACAATAAACGGTTCACAATCAGCAAAGATGACCCGGATTGCACAGCAAAGTACATATGTACAGTCTACAACACCGCCCTCCAAGAAAAAAAAAACAAACAGTGCAAGGTAAAAGCAGTAATGTAAACAGCTAGAGATATGGATTATGCCAAACACCACTTGGTCCACAATAGTATACGATTCGGTTTATTCAGCGTAAGCTTACTCGAACACAACGCAGTCTTCATACTACCGTTTAACGACGGTCATGTCTATATTCACTTACGATCTATCTGTTCGTGAGCTTCATGGCGTAAGAAAAGAAGACACACGAACATTACGAAAATAGAAAATCATCAGATGCGAAAATTTCACGTGCACAAAACTCAGTTATCGGAGTGTGTATTTGACTACAACGTACCTGAGCATCTACGGGCGCAAAGGCCCAGTCCAGTTGTCGAGCTGGACTTCTCATTCTAATCGCCGTAATGGCCGAATGAAGCACGATGGACGCTTCCCATGTGCTAGCATGGAAGTGGTAATCGAAGCTATATTGTGCGCGGCACTGCCATCCGCGGTGGAAGAAACCGTTGCAAGCGTCACAGACGAGGATACGCAAAATATCTTTTCTCCATGGTCCGTTGATCGCTGAAGAAATCGAACACGCGAAGCTGTTTCCTGCTGGAGACATCGACAACAAATTTTGGATGTATTATATTCATCTACACGGCATATTTCGTGCTGTCTGTTTGAGGCTTTGATATGTCTTTTCAATCTTTTCATCAACCTACGATCCATAGAAGGTAGGGCCCCTCGTCTGCCGCCTGAAATCGTGCCATCCATTCCGAATGCAAAGACTATCGGTTTACGCTGTTCCCGTGCCGACCCTGAAGAGCTACTAGACGGATATTCTGTGGGTTTGATGATTCGCGTGCAAGCTTTATCCAGAGCGGAATGGATAGACAATGAGGTATCCCAGCTACGCCTCATGACTGGCCTACTGTTGTAGAAATCACGGATGCGGAAACCGCGGCGATCTCCTTGTCAAGCACGGATGTACAGCAATAAATTGGCCATATTCGATCGTTGTGAGCCACAGCTCAAAGTGGTCTCGTCTTCGTCAATGCCATACTTGGCTTTACGGTCTTGCAACCAAGCACTGTTCATCGCGTTTCTTCCGTAAATTTCGTTTCGCTTCAAGACAAATTGCACACCATGAAGTTCTGAGGACGTCGGCATGAAAAAGGATGCTGCAGCATAGGTTTCGCCAAGATCCAGACCAACGACGCCGTCATAATTAGAAATCATATTCGTCGATGGAGGATCACTTTCTTGTCTTTTTCTTTCGCGAAGCGTTCGTATCTCAGGTAAAAAACGTTTCTTTTGTTCGAAGGAAGGAGTGCACCAGTCTGTGTAGGGGACGATGAGTCGCACACCATCCGTTTGAAACATAGATTTGACTGTGAACCTTGGTAAGTCTGTGCCAGGTATGCGTTTGCGTAATCTCCTTTTATAATTTCTATTGGTCCTCTTCATGATACTCTTCTTCTTGGGGTCGCTCACTGCCTTGTCCGCAACGTTGGACAAGAAAGCGAAGCTATCACCTCTTTTTGGGGCTGCAGCTGATTGAGATGGTAGAGCTGCCACGAGCGCTTTAGCCTGCTTTCTGTAATGCACACTGAGACTTCTAGATTTGTGATCCCGAATTTAATAATTTTACCTGCCAGCCGCGTTCCGGTGTAGAAGTGATCGATGTGTGCCAGGATTTTCTTCACATGTTCGTTGGTAAAAGGAACGCATATGTTGCGACTTAATGAAACAGGACATAATGCAAACGATATATCTTCTGGGAATTCGTTGAGATAGTTGACCAGCAGAGGCAAGAGCAGATGCCCTTCAGCAATTTTTTCGTTCTCATGATCTTCAGGCTCTTCTTCTTCATGTGACAGAGTTGCGATGATCTCGCCAGGTCCCGCAGCATCAGCTTGGGAGTCATGTCCTCCCGACGCTAGACGCGCTATGCCCAAGCAATCGGACAAGTCAATGGTATTCTCACGGAAACCCGAAGTTGTCTATCAAACTTTTAGGTCAGATACTGGTGTTGAAATCTAGTCACAATACTCACTTTGTCTCCAATATGCTTTCCGATAATCGCTTCCATACAACCTCGGAGATTGGTTACGAAGTCGCTTATTTCATCCCTGACAGCTGATGGACACCGATTAACTAGATTATCGACATCTTTGCACTGGTCGACGTCAATAATAGATGCCTCCATCTTGTCAATATTCAACGGTACATGCCAAACTTTGCTAAAGACGTATTCCGGAAAACCCTTGTGGTCAGGCCAATCGGTAGGTACGGTTGCACGTCTTCGCAATTTTTTCGAGATATCGGTTAGAGACAGTTCTTTTCCCTCTGCTACTGCCTTGCGTTGCTCCTTTTTCAATTCCTCAATAAATTTGCCGACTTGTTTTCTTTGAGGCTTTTCAAGCTGTTGGATCAGCATGTCAATTTCCTGTAGAGCTGGGTCCGTTTCGCCACCATCATTTGCTGCAGAAGGCAGCAAATATCGGGGGAATTCCTCATGGGATGGCCACCCGCGTGGTTGCTTTGCAACGCTTGCCAGCACAATGCGTACATAGTTGATAGAATGTTGGACAAAGTTGGACAAAACACACTGGCGAAAAGTAGTGTCTAATTGCTCTGCCATTTGTGTTACAACGATATGGCGATAGTCCACTGTAGGAAGGCGGGGAACTTTGCTCCAGTCGCTCCGATATCCCAAAAACCAGACCTTCCGTGCGTAAAGTAGAACATTGCGTAATTCAGGTGAATCTTTCATCATCATGACTAATGCTGTGATACTTCTATCCTCTGGATAGGCAATATAGGTGTTTGGATTGGCAACTACAGCATTATGTGGTAGAACAGGTTCCTCAACAGTCGATGTATATACCACTGCTGGATATCTGTTTGGCGCTCCTCTCCAGTGGTTGTAGTCCATTGCCAGATGAAGCACCCACGTTCAGGTCTTTGTTGCGTTGTCTAACGTTGTTCTGGTACCGCCTGTGCCGGACGAAGCTCGATCGCTTCGAAAGAACGCGCTGTAGACTTTATCCCTGCAGGCGATGTCTAGGGACTGTGTCGCGCGGAGAGCGATATTGGCTATTCGCAATACGACTTGCCGAACGAGAGACATGTCATTAACTTCTTTCTGGAGGACGTCGCAAATAACTTCAGTCTGAAGTTTTGCCGTATGGTAATCTTCCGGCAATCTGTCGGTTGCAGCTGCCAGGACGGAAGAATATTGGCCACATGTCCATGTGGAGACCGCTCTATTAAGCTCATGAAGTTTCACTTCTTCACCAGTTGTGGGGTCATTGTAAATAAGCCGTTTAGGATCTATTTTCGGCTTAGCAGATCGTTGCTGACTGCCAGATGCCTTTTTGCGTCTTTTGTATTTGCTTCCTGCTGATGGTTTCTTAGGCGTCCGTCGGCGATGAGGTAGTGTCCCTTTCTTTTCTTCACAAGTGTTGGATTCGTCGATCAGCTCTGAATTAACAAAAGTGTAACGGCTCCCTGTGCGTGGAGCTGGGATGTTTGGAGTCAACGCCTTCTCGGCGCTTTGCATACCGTCAACCTGTTTCAAGATATCCTTGCTGATTTCTTTCATCATTCCGCAATCTGAGCGGACGCTAGTCCCGTCTTCGTGGTAGCTCACAGTTGGAACACAGAATTGATGCAAAGCGATATCAAACCGATTCCGCTGGATGTCAGAGACATGGGTAAGACCATCAATCACCTTTTACGAAAAGTTAGCCTGTGTTCAAATGGTAATGATATTACATTATGCATCAAGTCGTCGGCCAGCTCGATCTGTGTTGGAGTCTCCCTGACCATCTTACGTATCGTAGCAAAGGACACCCGTCTGAGATTTAGAGCGTAGTCGTTACCAGACATGGATGCGATTACCGCAAGTCGCCTCTCTGCCTATTAATGACTTCAGTACAAGGGAATACGATTTCGTTTGCGTACCAGCTGATAATTATGCTCTTCGTCCATTCTTAGTCCAAGCTTTTCCAAAACTGCAGACTTCTTCGTGACGCGGGCTGGCATCTGCTCATGTTTCCAATCGATTCGCAATATTCTCTACAGACGCAATTAGCTATGCCGATAGATCATGTACATGCTATCCATACTGGTATCTCTAGGGCACCACCATACACGAATAGGTCTCCGTCAGGGGAAATAATGGCGCTTTTTTTTTTTTGCAGGACTGGTTCGTAAGATGTATCACACAAGGATCAGCTTCGAACGGCGCACGGACGAACGAGGTACGTTGGTGGTCGTACGGTGAGTACTCTTTAATATTTAAAACGTCAAAAGTCTGTTATGCAACAATTTAGATTTAGTTTTTGATAATGACAATAGAAAAGCACATACTTGCAATATGGCACTTTTAATTTCAAGACTGAATCGTATCCATGTTCGAGCTTGCTTTTCAAATTTTTTGTGGTTCTTCTCCTTTTGTAATCCCTTTCTTGCTATGCGAAATGCGGCATTGAACGAAGCTTTAGATAATTGCTGCCGATGTTTGTGCGTCTGTTCCTTTGCTGGCAACTGTTCTGCATCGAGGACCAAGCAAATCTCACGATTAGGCAATTGAGCTCTGCGGAGCCTTTCACAGTAACCCAGGGCGGCCAGAACGAAATGTGAGACAACCATCTGGGTTCTCTAGCTGGCTTCTATAGCGATACCTTTGAAACTGTGCAGGTAGTGAGTGATCAAATCCACTGCAACGGTCTCTTGAAGTAGAAAATAAAAAACCGCGCAAAAGTCGAGAAAAACGATCTCAACCTCGTCTCCATCCAGGAAATCTACAGCTGATGGAGCGTTTTCATACGCTTCAACGTTTTTAGAAAAGTGGTGTAGTCCTTTGACGCCCATAATGAACGGAAAATTACGAGTAGAAGGGTGAAATTGACCGTATTTTGATTCAAAAGTTTTATGTATTGTTACCACTATGGGAAAAAGTCTGCGACATTTGACATAAATCTAACGTAAATCTAACGTAAATCTAACGTAAATCTAATGTAAACATAACATACATCTAACGATAAAGAAAGTAATAGAAAACAAGTATGGATGTGGCTTCAGTAATAAATACTGAGTAAAGTAGTATAACATGCGTATGAACAGCAAGAGACGTGCCCTTTTCTTTAGTGCAATGATTTAGAGCACAATTTTTTTAAGATTCCACATGGAGGATCCTTTTCTTTAATGTTTATTTTGTATTTCCATTTCATAACGATCGTAAATATGCCAAAGCGCGGTACAAAGTCTATCTTCTACTGTAAACATTGTAAGCGGACGTTTGCGACGTCAAAGCATGGAACGCTCTCCCGGCATCAACGTATCATAAGTGTCCTGGCATAATGGCAAAAGTACAAGCATATGATACATGCCGCGCAGCAA